>CM046456.1:37407856-37537514 GCA_025506515.1 Flaveria trinervia
AAAGAAGTAAAGATGAATGTATGAATGAAAGTTAACGAATTAATGATGAAGATAATTATGATATTATCTATGTGTATGTATTATGCATGATCACGTACGATTGTAAAGAACAATTTTAAAGGAAAGATAAAGTATGTTTTATTTTAAAACTAGAACTCACTCAGCAACGCTGATTTTTTATGCATTTTCTAGTTGGCAGGTAAAGTTGCTGAGGATGGCACGAGGTGGCTACTTGGCTTTTTTACAACGCTGACTGTTTAATGTAAAGAACAAATAATGTTTTGAAATGAATGATTGTATTAACTTGCAAAAGCATTATAATGAAATGAAAAGTTATTTTAATGTTCCGCTATGATGTTTTATGAAGGTTAAATGTAATTATATGTTTTATGTGCAATGATTGTCCAGCTGTGAGCGTCCCGGGAACGGGGCCTTACAAGTTGGTATCAGAGCCAAAGTTTAAGTGAAAATGGTAAATTTCCAAAATAAACCTTAACTTAAACTGAAAATGAGACGGAAATGAAAGGGATGCCAATCTGAGTAGCTGCGTGCCATCAGATATTTTCTTAATGTTAACCGGTATTACGTGCGCATGTTATGTGATTATGTGTTGCTGGTAGATTTAGATACTGGTGTAGTTAGGATAGGTAATGCTGGGGTATGAAGAGTAAAGTAAGTGGCTAATCACAACTGGCCACTGTAATTAGGGACTTACTATACTTGACATAAACTGAGATGTTCCCTTGAATGATCGTGTTGGTGTTTGAATCTTTTAGTGTTTGTGTTAGAGGATGGCTGGTGGTAGATCATCTAAAGTTTCACGTGGTGGAGGTCGTGGTGCTGAACTACGGGCTACGAGAGGAAAGCTAGAGCCAAAAAAGGTGGTTCATGAAGAACCCGAGACCCCTCATCCAGAGGGCGGTGATGAGAGCGCCAATCTGAGAGCCTTAGTAAAGGAGGCTGTTGTGGAAGAAGTTCATCAGGTCATGCAGATGATCCTACCGTCTTTGGTGGGTGAAGTAATAAAGGGTGTAAGGGAAGGGTAAAGAAAGGAGAGGAACAGGTCCTCCGGAGAACGGGAGCGACCGGAGCCTGAAACGGTTCTCTCCGATGATGAAGAGGAGGAAGAAGAAGAGCCTGCGCTGGAGGCGGCACGAGGCTATAACTACGAGGCATTTCAAAGGTGTAAGCCCTTTACTTTTGATGGTAATGGCACTGCTGCTGCTGCCTATCGATGAGTGAGGGAAATGGAAGCTGTTTTGAATATCAGCGAGTGCCGAGAAGACCAGAAGGTGAAATTTCCTACCCACCCGTTTGTGGACTCAGCTCTTTGTGAGTGGGACAATATAGTCCAAGCCAAGGGTAGTCGGGGCAATTGGGAGAATGAGGTGGTCTGAGTTGAAAAAGTTGGTGATAGAGGAGTTTTTTCCTCATAGGGAAATGGATAAGGTTGAAAAAGAATTCCTGCAGCTAGAGGCGGGAACAATGACACATCAACAATACACCACTAAATTCAATAAGATGGCACGTCTGCTGCCGGACCAAGTGACGTCTTTGTCACGAAAGATTAAGAGGTACATTCAGGGTTTGCCGGCGGATATCCGTAGGCACATGATCGCTGCCCGACCGAGCACGTTTAGGTCGGCGATTGATTTGGTAGGGAGATTGTATATTGAAAAAACTGTGGTGGTGACTGAAGACAGCAAGAAAGGTGGTGGTGACCGGAATTGGAATGGAAACAGGTTTGGTCGGGGTGGTGCCCCAATAAGTACCAAGAAGGCACGGGTAGATGACCGCCGTGTGGTCACATCTGGTGCGGGGTCGAAGAAGTGTGGTAAATGTGGAAGGGAGCACATTCTAAAGTTTTCAAGTGTGTACTTGTACTAATTGAGAAGTAAGCAATAAAATTCTTTTAAGAGCTTACATAAAATACTTGTTGCAAGCATTACATATGCATCCCAAGCAAACAATGTTACGTTAAACAACTTACATATGCATCAAGTTTGTTAAAAACTACTTGTTCTTATTATCCAAGAGTTCACATGTGTATTCCAAAATAAACTAACTTACCATTCTAAATCTGAATATGAGCTACTATGAGCTGAGAAATAATAATTTGTTGTTTCCTAACATACATATGGGTTCGGTGAGTGTGGTCCATTTACTTCTTGTTATCGTATCTGTATTTAAAAACAATATAGTTATATAGAAACATACATGATGCACATCTATAGATCTATAGATATTAATAAAAGAATGTTTCTTTTGGCACATGTTATATTTTTAAACCATTTTTTTAACACTTGTAATTTTTCTTAACATTTTCACTTTATTTTCCCTCCAAAAGTGTATTAAGGTAATTTAAACACTCAAACAATTTTCTCTCTTCATAAAAATTAATTTGGTCAATTGATATATATATTTTTTCTCATCTACACTTTTTTAAAATCAAACTATGTTTTTAAAAATAATTTTTATTAATAAAATTAAAATTTATATATTTTCTAAAACATTGAACCTTTTAAAATAAAATATTTTAAATAAGTCCCTTTTTAAAATAATTATAAAAAATATGAAACTTTCTAAAAGTAGTTTTATTAAAACAACCAGATGAATTAGAAACTTGAATTTTTAATAAACAAGATTTCTATAAAAAATAAAGTTTTATAATAAAATCTTAAAACAAATATTTAAAAATAAAACTATTTAGATAAGATATTTAAAATAGTATAATTGTTTTATCTCTTGAACAAGTACGTATATATAATTTTATACATATCTTATATGAAAATATCGTATTGTAACTTTTCGTGTTTATTATTAACTATAATCCATTTAACTAGACTATATATTTAAAATATTATACTGTCTATAACCTATCTATTGTTATTTTTACTTGAAATAGCTATTTATATGCATTTATAATCATATTTTATCTTCAAACATGATTTTATAATTCATAAATTTTATTACTAATTATTTATTATTTTATTTACTCAACCCGTGTAATACACGTGATACTAACCTAGTTCAACATTATTTGAAGAACATCTAATGGGTAAGTCAAATCTTTATCTTTACTAAAAAGAGACAATCTGAAAAAACTCTGTAATTCAAAACTATTTTTGGTGTAATATTATGATACTCAAGATTTATTCTTCTTCTACAAAGCAACTTGTGTGGTTGTGCATGTCATTTAAGATCTCCAAACATTTTGGAATATTCCAACACTCTTAGTTTGTTCAAAATTATAAATATTAAGAAAAAAAAAACTTACTTTGTTTCAGGATATAAGTTCAATACATTTTATATTTACAAAATGTGAACACCAAATAAAACCCAAAACCAATGTCAACAAAATACTAAAATATGTCAACATGACTAAAACATAGCAAAATGTCACGAGCAACATCATAAAGCATGACTTGATAAAGCATGACTTGTAAGCAGTCAGATTTAGTTAGAATTATAAAGTTTGGAAGTCATTTACCTTAAATCATAATCATTGAATGTTCTAACATATATTTTTATGTTGTTGCCTCAACCCTCAAGAGATATGTTACTACCTCCTTGCTTTTTATACACAAAAGGGCAAAAACTTAAATCTTGTAGAGAGCTTATCACTCGTATTATCAAATTTATAATAATATTAAATCAAGAAGTCAACAAAAGTCGACACTTAAAGTAAATGTAAATACATATGTTATCTCTTTAATGCCAATATCCTTATTTCACCCATCAATCCATACAGCAAATACGGAAACAAATTAAAATAATTAACAGTACCTTGATATCAAGGCTGAGAGGCTACCTAGAGCGAAACAAATATAAAAAAAAAATTTCTCGATAACCATCCCAAACTCCTGATCTTAATCATCACCACCACCGATATCAACTATCACCATAGTTGCAGTTATACAACAATTTACTGAAAACCACATCGGCTAGGAACATGCTATAATAATTGAGTATTAACATTAACATCGAACTAACTTCAAATCTTGTAGATCCACGCAATAGAAGCACATAAAAGAAGAGACTGAGCAATCTTAGGCTTCGTCGGAGTCGCCAAAATATGGTCGGAACTCGAAAGCCTGGTAGCCAACGTCGGAGTAGCCGAAAATTAGGGTTACACCTTCTAATTAGCAGGAATTGGGCTTTTATCGTTGATTACACCGGAAATTATGATCGTTGGTTTGTGAACCACTGGGTTCATGGTTGGTTCTCTATACTCCGCCTACCGACGCAATCGCTGACGATGCATCTATGATTGACTCCACGATACCATTCTCATCAAGATCGTCTACAAGAAGGGAAGATTATCTTCACAAATCACAACCACCAATGCCACACTCATCTCTTCCTTCTAGTATCTCTCTTCTCAATCTAAGTAGGGAACCGGAGAATACAACACGTAACACAGGCAGGGAGCCAAAGAATATAACACGTAACATAGGCAAGGAGCGAAAGAATACAACACGTAGCACTTGCATTAAAATACTCAAAGTAGCCTCACCAACTAAAGGTTTTAATATAGTATATAATTAGTGGAGTGCAGAATGGAATAGAAACAGATTTGTTGCTTTGGAATAAAGCATTAATTTGTATTCTTAATTATGATTAAATAGCATCAGGTGCTTAATTAAAATTCTTAACCCCTGCTCCACCCACACACTCATGTCTAATACCCTGGTCAATAAAGCTTAAAGACCCACCCCTGTTTCACCACATAGATGATGATAAACCCTCTTCTCCCCTTTACCAACTCAAATCCTCATCAAACCCTACATAATTTCAGATCAACGACACCATTTCAAAACACCTAACCAACAATTTTCACTCCGTATAACCTTAATCCCCAAAGTATTCTTGAACAGAGCATAGTTTTTGGTCATAATATCAAGTTCACATCGAAGAATCGAACAGTCCCCTGTTTCTCTCATGAATACATATCTGCAAAAAGCACAAGAACATGAGGAATTGAAGAATCAGCAAGAAGATCTTCAGAGTTCATAATCGAATGGATCCCCGATTTGCGATCTCTTTTGTCGTTCGGTTCCCGTGGAGGAAAGAGATCTATACCCTAATTGCATAATCCTGTACTTTGATCCAGTATCTGTTGCTTTAAGGTGATCTTTTCTCCGCTATTAGTGTGTTTGTGGGTAACGATGATGCAGCGGCTGCTACTCGATACAGACGCTACGACGCCGCCGGAGGACGGCGCCGCCGGTGGTGGTAGTGAGCAGCACGCATCTTACCGGAAAGAAGCGAATTTCGATACGAACATGGTGATCATACTGGGGGTTTTACTTTGTGCTTTGATATGTGCTCTGGGGCTTAATTCGATCGTACGTTGTGCTTTAAGATACAGCCGGAGGTTGGTGTTCGAGGGTGGTGACGCCGCCGCTGCTGCGCGGCTGGCGACGACGGGGGTTAAGAAGAAGGCGTTGAAGCAGATTCCGGTGGCGGTTTACGGTGCCGGAGTAGAGATTCCGGCGACTGAATGCCCGATATGCCTCGGAGAGTTTGTGGATGGAGAAAAAGTTAGGGTTCTGCCAAGGTGTAATCATGGGTTTCATGTACGGTGCATTGATGTGTGGTTGGGTTCTCATTCTTCGTGTCCGACTTGCCGGCGATCGTTGCTGGAGCTGCCGCCGGTGGTGGCGGGTGGTGGTACTGCTGATGCTCCTGTGCTTATTCAACAAAGTGATTACTTAAATTATGAAACATAGAGGTTGATGATTGTTGTTTAGGTTTAATTTAGCATTTTGAAGCTTGTTTGTGTAACAAAAAAGTTGTCTTCTCTGTAACATAAATCCCTCTTTGATTGGTCATTTATAAGCTACATTTCCGTGTTTTGTTAATTGTTTCTAATACAGAAGGGAGATAAGTTTGGGTAAAAGTATCCAACTTGAAATTCCTAAGGGTTTGAAAAAAGAGAAATTATCCTATATGTTAAATTAGCAAGGCAATGAACAGTACGCGAGGAAATTTTTGGAATAAAGGGGATTTCAGAGTAAAGGAGGATGCAGATAGGCGGCAGCAAATGTAGGAGAGAGGCTCGGTGGTGGTGCCAAATGCCGGCGGGAGATAAAAGGCGCGGGCCATGTCCTCCGACCTGAAGCTCTCCGTTGAAGACGAAAGAGAAAGCTCAGTCAGTAGAGTCTATCATCTACGACCATCAATCGTCAGGATTGACAGCATTTTTGGGTATAATTTAGTGTCGTCGGAGGTTGTGTGAGGTCCGATGATGTTGCCTTAGCCCTTAAGTGCAAATCACTTTGAAAGTTCAACTGAGCATTGCATGTCATATCTATGGCATGTGCGGTGAGCTCCTACTATCTGCTTTCTCATGTTCTTACTCTTTAATGGTTCTGTAGAATCAAGGGCTATGAAAAATTAGGGGTTTTCATTTTCAACAATTTTCACCCAATTGGATTTCGATTAAAAGTTTCTAATAAAACATAATTTTTGTAAGATTATTTGTTGCTTTGAATTTAAGTCATGTTTGGTCTATCGAGCTACTGGTAGCTCTTATCACATCATCTAAGATGTTACTTGTTTTGTTTGAAAAGGTAATTCGTATGAAGGCTTTTGGTAATATTGTTACGTTCTTTTATGAATCAAATTAGCTCATTTTACAAACTAAAACTAATATGAAAATGTGGACAAAGACAAGGATGAATCAGCTGGGTTGGGGAATTGTTTATATTCGCAAATAGCTTATGATCTTTACTTGGTAGTTGGTTTATGTTTGTAAATAGATTATGTTCTTTGTTGTAATTGATAATTGACACCTAATTAGATAATTGATTACTAATATTGAAATTCATAGAAAAAGATGACGATAGATACTAGCATCATATCCATTTTCATGGTATGATTTTCAACCTGGTTATTTGGTTGTATATTTAGATGAAACACGAAGAAGGCAAATTAGTCATTTTATTGGATTTTTTACCGTAGCGGTCGCAGGTTTCAAGTGTCGTTCTTCAATTAGGGGCTTCATTTTAGTAATCATCATTTTACAACTAACTTTCTGCCTCCCCAATTAATTACTTGTAAACCCCATGTAAAATAATTCAATTCTTATTCAGCTTGAGAATGTATATACAATTCAGCTATTCTTTAAAGTTGATTAGTTTTCCTTATTATTTTTTTGTGTGTGATAGCAGTAAGTTCTAATTGTTGATTCAACCAATGAAACGGGAGAGGGGATAACCATTTTCATTCTTTTAGCATTGTGTCCATTTTGTTATTTGTTTAATGATATTCTATATCATTTTTGCATCCTAAGTTGCAGGATTGAATGTTTCAGTGATCATATAATCTTTTGTGAGCTCTAGAATGAACACAAACTGTATAAACAAAAATATTAATTGAATTAGTTCCAAAACAACTGTTGGGATTTTAACATGTTTATCAAAGCTTCATACAACATGATTTATATGAAAACGCAGCGGAATAATATATTTGAAACATATTAAGATCTGATTATAAAACCCATTTTATAATAACCCCAAGCCATGGATCTTTATACATAATGCATACAAATGTAAACAACAAAAAAACAAGGAACTACAACCTTTGTAGCTACTTAACCCGAGCTTTAAGATGAGAAGGATGGTGATGATCTTGAAGGCTAGATTCCAACAAGCAATCCTCAAGAAGATGATACCCCAAGCACGTGCAAAACACCTCTCTTTGCTAGGATTGAACACCAAGTTGTAGTCTCTCTTCCTAGTGAAGTTTTTCAGCCAAGAACCAAAACTTGAAGCTGAAAATCCTTCTTCTTGTTCAAATCCGAAAATCTTGAAAGAGAGAGAGAGAGAGAGAGAGTCTTGTGTAGGTTGAGTGTGTGTTAAAATGAATTGATTAGGAAGCTAATGCATGTGCTTGGAACAATAAAAGGCATTCCCAAGACATACATAAAGGGCGGCCGAATGGCTCCCCTTTTTCACCAAAATTCAAATTAATCCTTTTAAAGGAATACACTAGTAATCAACCCTTTTATAAAATTGAACCACTTTAATTTTATAACACAATACATATGTTATTTGTCATTCTTTAACTAATTTAAACAATGAACAAATAATCCCTCATGAACAAATTAATACATATAATAATGTTCATCTACAAAAGCAATAATTTAGAAAATCCAATTTCTAAATTGGTGTCACTTATTATTTGTATGATCTTATCAACAAATAAATTTTCTTTCGGTGTTTGTTTGGCTTGTTATTGGGTATGACCCGACTTGGATCATATCACACTAGCCACATCAATTTAATATGAATCTTGGGCAGATCAAATCTTTTAATCTCCCACTTGCACAAGATTCATAGTAGATTGATGCAAGCAGCAAATAACGCCTAGCAACGGTTTGCTACCCCTAATGTATATGACTAAGTGCCATTCAATAACATCATCCTTTTCAAGTACCTTACTTGAAATGTTTTAGGTGAACTAATCATTTATCCTTTTGTTCAGATGTCATGTTAAATCCAAGAGACACAGAATTGTCATTCTCTGATGATTTAACTTTAATAGGCCTTAGACATCTAACTCTCAACGAATAAGAGGAACAAATCCCATCTTGACTACATACGTCTCTCACAATCACTTCGTATCATACCCGAACTCAGCCTTATGTACTGCCAATATTCAGAACAGCAAGTACTAAGTCAAAATACAATATTCGGTGAATATCAAGACCCAATATGTATCTCAGGTCTGAGGATACTATGATATTCGCCTTTACTCAATATTTCTTATGACTAATCACAAGGATTCCATGCAGAAATAATTGAGTGCGGGTCAGTCCAATATCTATATCCCATAGATATCAATGAACCTTGCTAGCAACCTCTTGCTCTATATTCATACCTTATGAATATCAACCAATCCAAGTTCATTATAGTCTTACATTCATAATTGTTCCCACAAGTATGATCGACTACGAACGTTTAGAATAACTTATTATTCACGGATTTAAACATGCTAAAATAGAAGAACAAATGAATATTATAACCATGTAATTAAGTCAAATAACATAAGTTCCAATATTCAAATATAAAGTACAACATTAAACCCAGTCACTAGAATATCTAAGTCCCATGGCACAAGCATGACCTTCATGCTTTGCCTTTTCAAGGAGTTTTGTGAGTGGATCCGCAATGTTTTTATCAGTGTGGACTTTGCGAATACATATCTTTCCCTTTTCAACTTCATCCCTTATGTAGTTGAATCTCCGTTCAATGTGCCGAGTCTTTTGATGAGCACGAGGTTCCTTGATTTGAGCAATCGCACCTTCGTTGTCACAAAAGATCTCTAGGGGATCCTGAATGGAAGGGACTACCCCTAGGTCGGCTATGAATTTCTTCAGCCATGCAGCTTCCTGTGCTGCCATTGAAGCGGCGACATATTCTGACTGTAGTGGACAACGCTACGACTTCTTGCTTTGAGCTTTTCCAAGAAACAGCTCCGCCATTTAGAATAAAGATGTACCCTGATTGAGATCGTGAATCATCTCGATCGGTTTGGAAACTCGCATCCGTGTAACCTTTTACTACGAGTTCCTCTTCACCAGACCCGTAGATCAAGAACATGTCCTTAGTCCTCCTTAGGTATTTCAGAATGTTCTTGACAGCCATCCAATGACTATCACCAGGATTTTGCTGGTATCTACTTGTCATGCTCAAAGCGCATGACACATCTGGTCTAGTGCATATCATTGCATACATGATGGATCCTATAGCAGATGCATATGGGATTGCTTCATTCTATTTTGCTCCTCCTTCGAGCTTGGACATTGAGTCATACTCAATATTGTCCCTCTTTGAATAGGTACAGTACCTTTCTTAGAGTTTTCCATTTGAACCTTTTCAAGATTTTGTCAATGTATGCACTTTGATTCAAACCTATCAGCCGCCTAGATCTATCCCTATAGATCTTTATTCCCAGAATATAGGTGGCCTCACCAAGATCCTTAATGGAAAAACAACTTCCAAGCCAGGTTTTTACACCTTCCAAAGTTGGAATGTCATTTCCAAATAGTAGTATGTCATCGACATACAATACTAAGAAGGTTATTGTGCTCCCACTAGCCTTCTTATACACACAAGCCTCATCAGCGTTTTTGATGAAGCCAAATTTCCTTACTTCATCATCAAAACGGTGATTCCAACTTCTCGATGCTTGTTTCAATCCATAGATTGATTTCTTTAACTTGCATACTTTGTTAGGATGTTTTGGATTGACAAAACCTTCAGGCTGAACCATATAGACATCTTCCTCAAGATATCCATTTAGGAATGCGGTTTTGACATCCATTTGCCAAATCTCATAATCATAATGAGCTGCTATGGCAAACAATATCCTTATAGACTTAAGCATTGCAACAGGTGAGAAGGTTTCATCAAAATCAACCCCTTGAGTTTGAGTGAAACCCTTTGCTACAAGTCTAGCTTTGTAAGTATCCAAGTTTCCATGCATATCGGTTTTCTTCTTGAAAACCCACTTACTTCCAACTACTTTGGAATTAGGAGGTGGTACAACAAGTTCCCAAACTTGATTGTCATACATGGATTGCATCTCAACGTTCATGGCCTCAAGCCATTTGTCACAATCCAAATTGGACACTGCATCATGATATGTGGTTGGTTCATCAGAGTCAACCACGTAGCATCCATCCATAAAAAATCCATATCTTTCGTGGATTACTTGTTCTACCACTTCTGCGAACGTTTTGTGTGTATTGATCAACCGCTTGATCATCCTCAACATCCTATGTTGAGTGCTAGTTTCAACCAAACGTGTATTAGGCTGTGGTTCTTTTCCTCCTCAAGATCCACTGTTCTACTACTAGCTCCTTCCATAAGGAACTTGGCTTCTAAGAACTCACCCTTTCTGGAAACAAACACCTTTTGTTCCAGTGGATCATAGAAATAATATCCCATAGAATCTCTAGGATATCCAACAAAGATACACTTGGTGGATCGGACTTCTAATTTGTTTGGGGTGGGAGTCTTAACATAAGCCTCACAACCCCAAACCCTTAAGTATGATAGGGATGGAACTCTTCCATGCCATATCTCAAAAGGTGTCCTTTCCACCTTCTTGGTTGGGGCCATATTCAGAATACGAGCCGCGGAGAGCAAAGCGAAACCCCAAAATGATAGAGGCAATGTGCTTCTAGCCATCATAGATCGGACCATATCCAATAAGGTTCGATTCCTCCTCTCAGACACACCATTATGTTGTGGTGTTCCAGGTGGAGTGAGTTGTGAGACAATCCCACAACTCCTAATATGATCTTGAAAAACATCACTTAGGTATTCACCACCCCTATCGGTGCGGAGAACTTTAATTGATTTGTTGAGTTGATTTTCTACTTCATTCTTGAAGATTTTGAACATTTCAAAAGCTTCATCTTTGTGTCTTAATAAATACACGTACCCATAGCGACTATAATCGTCGGTAAAGGTAATGAAGTATCTTTCACCATTCCTAGTCATTGGCTTAAAAGGACCACATACATCCGAATGTATGATACCTAATAAATCTTTTGCCCTTTCGTTAGTTCCACTAAAGGGTGCCTTAGTCATTTTTCCTTGTAAACAAGATTCACATACATCAAATGAATCACATTCATTTGTTTTTAAAAGACCATTCTTTTGAAGTGTTTGTATGCGTTTCTTGTTTATATGACCAAGACGACAATGCCAAAGGTAGGTATCACTCAAATCCAATTTAAGTTTTTTGGTGGTTGCTTGGTATATTGAGCTATCATATGTTGCGTTTTCATGAACCAATTCATAAATACCATTACAAGGTATAGCTTTAAAATAAAATACATGATTTAAAGAAACATGAATATCATTGTCAACAAACTTGAAATCATAATCATATTGTCTTAAACGGGAAACAGAAATTATGTTCCTAGTCAAACTAGGAGCATATAATACATTACTTAAAATAACTTCCAAACCATTTGGAAGTTTCAAAATGTAGTCTCCTTGGGCTTCCACATGAACCTTTGCACCATTGCCCATGAAGAGACTTATTTCCCCTTTCTCATAATGCTCATTTCTTTTGAACCCCTGCAACAAATTGCAAATGTGAGTTCCACATCGGTATCTAATACCCATGTGTTAGAAGAAATAACATTTAATTCTATATGTATCATGTATATTATACCTGAGGTTTGCCCCGCATCCCTCTTTCTCTCAACTCTTTGAGATAGACTGGACAATTTCTCATCCAATGCCCTATCTCACCACATTTGAAGCATGGGTCGTTCACAGCAACCTTTTGCTTCTTCTCCTTGGGTTTTGGAGGTTCCGCCCTAACAACCATCTTCCCCTTCCCAAACGTGCCCCCTTTCCTTTGGCAACAGTTGCCTTGGGAGGGGGTAGAGACCTTCTCCTTCTCCCACCTTCATTAATGGTGAGAACGGGTAAAACCCTTTTACCCATTCCCGCCTCAGTTGATTTGAGCATCGAATGAAGTTCATTTATGCTCTTGTCCCATCCGTTCATGTTGTAATTCATGACGAATGCCTCAAACCTTTTAGTTAGGCCATTAAGGATCAAATCCGTGGCCAACTCCTTTGAGACGGGACAGTTCAGCCTTTGAAGGCGGTCGATGTGGCTTTTCATCTTAAGAACATAAGATGAAACTGATTGGGATTCCTCCATCCGACATGCATGAAGCGCTCGAACCGTTTCGAAGCGCTCCACTCTAGCTTGTTGCTGGAACGTTCCCGCAGCTGAGTGATCATGTCATAGGCTCCATGGAGCTCATACTCCTTTTGGAGTTCGGGTGTCATACTTGCCAACATTAGACAAGAGACCTGGATGGAGTCCTCCACATATCTAACCCAATCATTATAGGCTTCCACATCCTCCTCGTTAGGTTCATCGGGGATGGGATCATCAAGGATATAGGCCCGCTTTTCTTGCTTGAGAACAATTCTCAAGTTGCGGTACCAATCCATGAAATTGTTAGGTGTTAGACGATCCCTTTGAAGAATCGCCCTTAGGGATGGTTGTTCTGGTTTGGTACATCATTATTAGCGTTGTTGTTGTCGGCCATCTACAAGATGTTACAAAGTTCTATTTTAGTAATCGTTGATAATTATATTTCATTTATTAATACCCTTTATGTCTCATAGACTAAAAAAAAATTTTAGAATCCAACGTTATATTTAAATATTGGTTAGGTGACCTTTATCCCATTATTCAAATAAAACAAGGTAGTCATAAATGACAATTGCAACCTATTGCAACTTCTAGTGGTATGGGATCGTTTAAACATCATATGTTTATCACGGCATGTTTATCCCATCAACACCTTTTATAAAACATATTTTAGGTGATCCATTCAATATATTTTACAAATCAAGTCGTCCTACTTACACACACGTGTGAGTTTACTATATAAGTGGTTAGGTGACCTTTATCCACAAACATGGTATTCTCACCTCAAATTACAAGTTCCCTCAAAGTGGTTAGGTGACCTTTATCCCACTAAGAGTTTGCAAGTAACCTAAGTGTTGTGAAAAAGGATGGTGTTAACTTGTTTTTCAAAAGGGATATACGATTTCACAATTCTTGTTAAGAAAAGTCTATGTACCATATGATTGTATGCATTCAACCATATGGTACCCTATTGGTTCTTATGAATAAAACCCATTTTATTTTGCAAACCATTATTCCTTTTGTAGAACCATTGAATTTTGCTTAATGATTTGAGAACCAATTACTGTTTATAGTTTGTTTTAGTTGATGGTTTGTTAATCACATCCAAATATTCAAAACAAACATCATCATATGCATTCAACCAAACATTAAACAAAACATTCAAATATGCATAACAAAGCATACAAAGTTGAGCACACTTGTTTAGCCAAAACAAGTGTGTCAAATGGTCTTGTCCTAAGGGTTAAGAACATGACACATGGTTGACCCAAAAAGGACTCCCACTTGAATCCATAACTTCAAGCATCCTCTTTGTCCATCTTTTCTTCAAGTCTTGATCTTGAGCTTCCTTACAAGATATGTATCCTAATACATTTTACTAGTAAAGATAAACTCCTAATCTTTATTACAAACCATGTGAATAAATAAATTACAAGACTAGACTTGAAACAAAATTAAATTATTACATGCCCAAATGAATACAACATGACGATCAATCATACAATCCAAGTGGTCTAGGCTTTGTTATGCATAAACAACAACAATATATCCAAACATACATAAGAAGTCGATTTTTGGCAGCCCCTTAAAACCCATGTTTTTGGCCAACATAAACCAAGAACAAATGGGTTTAGTCCAAGCAAACAATAATCTTATAAACTAGAGTTTAAAGATCCTAATATGCATAATATAGCATCTTTAAAACATCAAAAGGGGCACCAAAATAGCCCCTTAAACCCACGGTTTGGGCTGTCCAAAAGAAAGCAAAGTGTAATACATGTATGCATATGTATAAGTGGCTCTTGATGCCATTGTTGGGATTTTAACATGTTTATCAAAGCTTCATACAACATGATTTATATGAAAACGCAGCGGAATAATATTTTGAAACATATTAAGATCTGATTATAAAACCCATTTTATAATAACCCCAAGCCATGGATCTTTATACATAATGCATACAAAGTAAAACAACAAAAAAACAAGGAACTACAACCTTTGTAGCTACTTAACCCGAGCTTTAAGATGAGAAGGATGGTGATGATCTTGAAGGCTAGATTCCAACAAGCAATCCTCAAGAAGATGATACCCCAAGCACGTGCAAAACACCTCTCTTTGCTAGGATTGAACACCAAGTTGTAGTCTCTCTTCCTAGTGAAGTTTTTCAGCCAAGAACCAAAACTTGAAGCTGAAAATCCTTCTTCTCTTGTTCAAATCCGAAAATCTTGAAAGAGAGAGAGAGAGAGAGAGAGTCTCTTGTGTAGGTTGAGTGTGTGTTAAAATGAATTGATTAGGAAGCTAATGTATGTGCTTGGAACAATAAAAGGCATTCCCAAGACATACATAAAGGGCGGCCGAATGGCTCCCCTTTTTCTCACCAAAATTCAAATTAATCCTTTTAAAGGAATACACTAGTAATCAACCCTTTTATAAAATTGAACCACTTTAATTTTATAACACAATACATATGTTATTTGTCATTCTTTAACTAATTTAAACAATGAACAAATAATCCCTCATGAACAAATTAATACATATAATAATGTTCATCTACAAAAGCAATAATTTAGAAAATCCAATTTCTAAATTGGTGTCACTTATTATTTGTATGATCTTATCAACAAATAAATTTTCTTTCGGTGTTTGTTTGGCTTGTTATTGGGTATGACCCGACTTGGATCATATCACACTAACCACATCAATTTAATATGAATCTTGGGCAGATCAAATCTTTTAACAACTTGCTAATTATGTATATGATTATACCAAATTTTATTTGGTCTGTATGTTATCCTACAGATAAGTTTTTTGTAACTTAAGTTTTAAAGTTACTGCATAGTCCTACTTTAACTTTGATGGCATATTTGTTTGTGTGAGATGCAGGAATAAATGGACATTCTTTGTTGTATTAATCAAAACTGATATTCTGCTTCATAAGGTTTATCAAGCCTACTACATTTTTTCACATATAATGGTATGCCATAGAGTTTTTCTCAATCATTGTTGATAAACTTTGTTGTCTGATGCTTTCTTTGTTTGCAGTTGTTTGGCAAGGAATGGGGAAAAATTCTTGAGGTTGGTCTCTGTAAAAGTAGAGAAACTACCACTAGCAAAGCATTGAAGGGGCCGGGAGGGGCAAATTCTTGTCTGATGTCCGTCAAAAGGTGTACAATTTTTGTGTCCGCTAATTCGGGTTTTGAATACCACTCTTTTGATTCCTTACTTTTTAATATTTGTGAGCTAAATTGTTTGAAAGTTGAATTCATTTCACCTTATTTGTAATCATCGGTGATTTATGTATCTACAACTGATTAGTGAGCATTGAATTAACTATTACAAGAATCAAGAACTGATTCAAGTGTCGTGTTTTTCTGGTAAGTTTTTATTGCTTGCTTTGTATTTTGTCTAACAAGGAAAATGCATATGCTTGTCTGCTTAGGTTACTCTTAAAACTGACTATAAAAGCTTTCGTGTCTACACATTTGATGTTAAATTTAGACGGTACATTAAACAGTCTTCCATTCATGTAGCAGCCTCTAGCTTCTACAGTATATCATAAGCTGAATTAACAACTATATAAAATGTGTTGTGTTATACAAACATCTATTTATGTTATTGAAATACCCTATTATCTCTATTTTTCTCCATTTATCTATATATATTATATGATAGAAAAAGAATAAAATGAAATGAATGTTTTAATAACATACCTCTATAAAATATATATGCTATATTGTTATTGAGATTTACTTACTATAAATCTGATTTGCAAACTATTTTAAAAACCCGCGGCAACCCGCGGGTAGTCTTTACTAGTTAGAATTTAATAATTCAAAGTATTATTAATTGACTAATAAAATTATTCATACTCTCTTATTTTTATTACCAAAGATATTTTAGTTAAATAACTATTAAATATTTACACTTGATTAGTATTTATTTTATACTTAATATATCTTATATATTTGATTTCTTTTATATTCATTATTGTGAACTAATAACATGCAAATCAAATATCAATATTTATAAACTTATATAGTTAAAACTGTTGTTGGTGATAAAAATAAAAACTTTACATTGTTACCGATCAATTGATAATGTGGATTATTATCGGGCAATAACTAAAAAGTTTAAATTATTAAAATTATTTTTTTCTTATAAAAATAATAATCTACTAAATAACTATGATTTGAATATAACTAGTATTTGTGACAGGTAACACAAACCCACTCGAAACGCTAACGTAATTTGTCCATTACATATAAGAAAAAGAAACATATGAAACTTTATTTAAAAAACGAAACCATCACAAATTGTTGCGTTGTAGCGAGCTCACTGACTATATTTGAACTTAATAAAAAATGGACCAGTATAAAGTTAATGTCAAAACGTTGATAATTAGCCATGTTGTAATTGAAAAACCAAACAATGAAGAAATTAACGTTATAAAAACAAGCACGTTGTAACTTTGATTTTTTAAAAATCATATGTTAAAGTTTCAAGGGTAAAATAATATTTTAAGAAAATCAATACTTTGAACAACTTTAATATTCATATGTCGGTGACTTGTATATTATAAGATGCAATTTTGTTTTGAATAAATTTTAAACTAAAACATAAATAAAAATAAACAAGTTAAAACAGTATATTAAAAATTTTATAAACCTCATTTTAGAATTTATAAGAGGACAATGAAGGAAAATAAGTGTGCTAAAAAACAAATAGATATGTACAGGGTGAAAATAAATATAATTAAATTTGACGGGCTTAATAGAATTTATGTAAAGTAACTATGTTGACACAAACATGTATTAAAGACCGTAGAGATTAATGAAGATGCTGATGCAAACTAAACATCTTAAGTCATTTCTGCATGTTGCACAAGTGCATTAAAGAAGAAGCTTAGGAAGTTTCACACATGAAACAGAAAATCACTCTAAGTGTGAAATCTTTCGAAGCCAAGACCAATATCTTCCGAAGCCAAACATGAAGTCTTCCGAAGCCTCAGAGACAAGTCTTCCGAAGCTTCAACTCATGAAGACAGATTTCTTCCGAATACTTTTAGTAACATGCTTTATCTGATGTACTGTTCCATAAAGCTGGACACCTTTCCGCTGGACACATTTCCGCTGCACCTCCGCAAGTCACCAACTTACATGAGTTTGTGAAAAGGTCCATGCTCTTGGTAACTATACATTGAGGTTTTGAGTCTGTAACTTTCTACTTTATGTACTTTATCCTTTTTGTAATAGATAAGGATGTGAGCTATGGCATGTCATAGTCACAAGTCAAAAGGCAATCTGCCTTTTGACTTTACAATTGATTTTGTTTGTGTCTAGTCAATTGTATCCAGCTGGCTTTCAAAGTATAGCCGGCTATAGGATGTAGTATAAGTATCTCATGTTCTTGTATCTTTCTAAAATTCTTTGTAACACTTGTAATATAACATAGAAAAGACAATATACTGCATTCTTGAAAACCAAATACTTGTGTTTTTGTGTTCTGTCTCTTGCATTACTTGTGTTCTTAGTATCTTATCTTGGTTAATCCAGTTTACTGTTTGATTAAAGTTTAGTTAATCTCCTCTTTGTGTTGTTGTGTTGTAACTATGACCCTTCAACGATCCTGCATTTGGTATCAGAGCATTTCAGGCTCTTGATATAAGATCTCACCATCTTAAGATCCCTCACACACATAAATACTTACTTTTCAAATGGCAGCCATTTCCAAAACTGACATGGAAACTAGAACCATGAACAAGTCCCCACTAATCACTCTTGATGAGTTTGATGCCTGGTGTTTAAGAATGGAAGGTTTCATCAGGTCTCTGGATTCAAGAATATGGGAGTCTATTGAGAATGGACCTTTCATACCCAGCACCCCTTCTGCTACTGGTGTTGGTATGATTCCCAAAGATGTGGCTAACTACTCTGATGAAGATAGGAAGAGAGTAGAGATTGATAGAAAAGCCATGACAGCTCTTCAAACTGCCCTTCCAAACTCCGTATACAGAGGTTTCAAGAAGTGCAAAACAGCCAAACAACTGTGGGATGCACAGAAACTGATGTATGAGGGTTCTTCTGAAGCCAAGGAGAACAAAAAGGATCTCCTGAAGCAGCAGTTTGAAAAATTCACCTTCAAAACAGGTGAAACCATGACTCAACAGTACTTCAGGTATGTTAAGATTGTGGATACCCTAGTGGATGGAGGAGTTCCTCTTGATAACAGAGACATTGTAAGGAAGTTCATGTCCTCACTTCCGAGGCAATGGACACACTACTGTGTGGTGATCAAGAGAACTAAAAATCCCAAAACTCTTACTCTAACAGAGTTATATGGGATTCTCAATGGCTACCAAATGGAGATGAACATGCAAGGTTCATCTGGCAACTCCAACAATCAAATAGGTTCAGCCATACATGTGGTTGAAAGGGATAGCATAGAACCCAAACATCATCTCATATGCTACCCTGACAACTCACCCAAGGGTCCTTTCATCACCTTCCCAGAGACACCAAGGGAGAACTACACTCAAGGAAGCCCATTCCAAGAGACAAGCTCTTCTCAAGCTTTTGTGTCTTCTGATGAAAGTTGTGGGAACTTTCTTTTCACTCTTGAAGACCTGGACTGTATCCATTCAGATGATCTAGAGTACATGGAAATAGTCTAACAGATGACTCTTCTCACTCACAGAGCTAAGAAGTTCGACAAGAGGACTGGAAGGAAGTTTCCAAGCAATACAACCAGTGGAAAGTTTGGACTGGACAAGGCAAAGTCAAGTGTTACAACTGTAACTTGATGGACCACTTTGCCAGAGAGTGTAAGGCACCTAGAACAAATGGTGGCCAAACACAATCCAGACCAAACTACACTAACAAAGCTCACCAGAATGAGAAGTCAAAGCAGCAGGCCGCTGTTGCTGTTGAAGAAGAAGGCTTTGACTGGAGCTTTCAGGTGGAAGATGCTTCTCCAAACCAAGCACTAATGGCAGATCATGATGAAGCCAAGGTATTGGAACATCTCTGTACTCCTGAATGCATTGCTAAAGTTGTTGGGTTTGTTGGACCAAATCAATAACCATTTAAACTTGAAAACGCAGCGGATTAAAATCAAATATTATCATTTGTAATCTGAAAATATGGTTCATTTCATGACAACAACAAACCCAAGAACATAAGGATCTTATATATGTGTTTGAACTAGCTATCACCAATAAATAACAACCCAAATAAGCAATACATACTACCTTCCAAAGGCTGCTGAAAAACAAGATATAGATGAAGAGAATGATGTTCTTGAACAGCCAAAACACCAAAAAGAGGTGTCCTCAAGCTTCCATACCCACAAGCATCAAGCATACACCATTCTTGCTAGGATTTGAGTACCAAATCGGATCAAGAAAGCTACTGGAACCTTGTTCCAACCGTGAACAATCAACAAAGCTGCTAGAGCTTTGTTCCAGCCATGATATCTTTCTTCCAAAAGAAGAGTGATGTTCTTGTGACCCTTTTGCATATGAGAGAGTAAGAGAGATCTGAATGGAGAGTGTGTGTATTCTAGGAGAGCCAAAATCTCAAGAGAACCAAAGGAAAACCAAAGAGAGGGCTGCCCAAAAGGGGCATCCGAACCCTTATCTCTTATTTTGTTTTCCCCCCAAAACCCCTTTTAATCCTTGTTAAAATATTTGATTAAAATAGATATATAATTAACCTTTTAATTATATAACATACACACACTCCTATTATTTGATGTTATTTAACTAAATCAAACAACATTACAAATAATATCCATGAACAAAATATCCATATAAGTTGTTCAATCTCATATGAAACTTATTTAGAAAACCCATTTTCTAAATTTGGTGTATTTATTTAATTGCATGATCATATCATCAATTAAATATTATTTGGTGTTTGCTAAGCTTGTTATTGGGTATGACCCGACTTGGATCATAATGTACTAACCACATCAATGTTCTATGTGTCTTGGGCATAAAGAATCCAACAATCTCCCACTTGCACAAGATTCATAGAAGATTGATGCAAGCAGTAAATACCGCCTAACAACGGTTTACTACCCTTAATACTCATGACTTAAAGCCATTCAATAACATCATCCCCTTCAAGTATCCAACTTGAAATGATTTAGGTGAATTAATCATTTATCCTTTTGTTTCAGATGTCATGTTAAATCCAAGGACATAGAATGATCATTCCTTGTTGATTTAACTTAATCAGGCCTTAGACATCTTGCTCTCAACGAATAAGAGGAACAAATTCCATCTTGACTACATACGTTTTTCACAATCACCTCGTGTCACACCTGAACATAGCCTTATGCACTGCTCATTATTTCAGAGCAGCGAAGAACTAGCTCAAGGTATAACATTTGGTGAATATCAAAACCCAATATGTAACTCAGGTCGGAGGATACCAAATGATATTCACCTTTACTCAAATTTACTTATAATCAATCTAGAAGATTCCATGTAGTAAAATTAAGATGTGGGCCAGTCCAATATTTGTATCCCACAAATATCTATGAACCTTGGCAGCAACCAATTGCTCTATATTCATTCCTTATGAATATCCACCAATCCATGTTCATAATAGTCTTACGTTCATATTAGTTCCCACAAACATGACCGACTACGGACATTTAGAATAATAAACATATTCATGGATCTATACATGCTAAAATGAATATAACTCAAAATATCACAAGTATATAAAGAGTTAAATATTACATTGTTTCAAAATTTTAATACTAAACAAATCAATTCCAGTCACTAGAATATCAAAGTCCTAAGGCACAAGTATGACTTTAATGCTTTGCCCTTTCAAGGAGCTTCGTGAGTGGATCCGCAATGTATTGATCGGTGTGAACTTTACGAATACATATTTTTCCCTTTTCAACTTCATCCCTTATGCAGTTGAATTTCCGCTCAATGTGCCTAACCTTTTGAAGAGGACAGGGTACCTTGATTCATGTAATCGTACCCTCGTGATCACAAAAGGATTTCTAGGGGTCTTGAATGGTAGAGACCACCCTAGGTAGGCGATAAATTTCTTTATCCATGCAGCTTCCTGTGCTGCTAATGATGCGGCTATGTATTTGGATTTTGTAGTGGACAATGCTACTCCATTCATAATGAAGACACACCCCGATTAAGAATCATCTCAAACGGTTTGGAACTTGCATCTGTGTAACCCTTTACAACAAGTTCCTCTCCATCAGATCCGTATATTAGAAACATTTCCTTAGTCCTTCTAAGGTATTTCAATATACTTTTAATAGTCATCCAGTGGCTATTATCTGGATTCTGCTAATATCTGCTCGTCATGATTAACGCGCATGACTCGTCCAGTCTAGTGCATATCACCGCATACATGATGGATCCTATAGCTGACGCACATGGGATGTCCTTTATTTGATATTGCTCATCCTTTGAGCTTGAACATAGAGATGTACTCAATATTGTCCCTCTTTGAATAGGTACCATACCTTTCTTAGAGTGTTTCCATCTTGAACCTTTTCAAGACTTTATTAATATATGCACTTTGATTTAAACCTATCAACCGCGTCGATCTATCCCTATAGATCTTTATTCCAAAATATAGGTGGCTTCACCGAGATTTTATGAAAAACAACTTCCAAGCCAGGTTTTGACACCTTCCATGGTTGGAATATCATTCCAAAAGGTAGTATGTCATTAACATACAATACTAAGAATGTTATTATGCTCCCACTAGCCTTCTTATATACACAAGCCTCATCAGCGTTCTTGATGAAACCAAATTTTGATCTCTTCATCAAAACGTTGATTCCAACTTCTCAATGCTTGATTCAATCCATAGATTGACTTCTATAACTTGCATACTTTTAGGATGTTGTGGATCGACAAAACCATCTGACTGAACCATATGGACAATCTCTTCAAGATGTCTATTAGGACAAGCGGTTTTGACATCCATTTGCCAAATCTCATAGTCATAATATGCAACTATGGCAAATAATATCCTAATTGACTTTAGCATTGCCACAGGCGAGAAAATTCATCATAATCAACCCCTTGATTTTGAGTGAAACCTTTTGCTACAAGTCTTGCTTTGTAAGTATCCAAGTTTCCATGTATATCTATTTTCTTATTGAAACCCACTTGCATCCAACCGGTTTGGAGTTAAGTGGAGGGTCAACCAATTCCTAAACTTGATTGTCATACATAGATTGCATCTCAACGTTCATGGCATCCAGCCATTTGTCACAATCCAAATTGTACATTGCTTCATGGTATGTAGTTTGCTCATTGGAGTCAACCACATAGCATCCATTTGTGAGAAATCCATATCTTTCAGGTGGAATGCTAACTTTACCAGATCTGCGAACGTTTTGTGTGTATTGATCAACCTATTGATCATCATCAACAACCTCTTGTTGACTGCTAGTGTCAACCAAACATGTATCGGCTTGTAGATTTTGATCCTCATCAATTCCACTATCTATATGTTATTCCTTCCATAAGGAACTTAGTTTCCATGAATTTAGCCTTTCAAGCAATAATTACTCTTGCTCTTGTTGGATCAAAGAAGTAGTATCCTATATAGTCTTTGGGATATCCAACAAATATACACATAGTGAATAGACTATCTTGGTTAGGGCCATATTTAAAATACGAGCCTCGGGGAGCATTGCGAAAACCAAAATGATAGAGGTAGTGAGCTTATAGCCATCATAGATTGAACCATATCCAATAGGGTTAGATTTCTCCTTTCAGAACACCATTATGTTGTGGTGTTCCAATTGGAGTAAGTTGTGAGATGATCCCACAACTTCTTAGATAGTACTAAAACATCACTGAGGTATTCACCTCATCTATCTGAACGAAGAACTTTAAGAGTTTTATTGAGTTGATTTTCTACTTCATCCTTGAAGATTTTGAACATTTCAAAAGCTTCATGTTTGTGTGTCATCATGTACACATAACCATAGCGACTATTATCGTTAGTAAAGGTAATGAAGTATCTATCACCATTTCTAGTCATTGTCTTTAAAGGGCCACATACATCCGAACGTATGATACCCAATAAGTCTTTTGCCCTCTCGTTAGTGCCACTAAAGGGTGACTTGGTCATCTAGTTTGTAAACAAGATTCACACTTATCGAATGAAACATTTTCATTTGCTTTTCAAAGGACCATTCTTTTGAGGTGTTTGAATCTGATTCTTGTTTTATGTGACCAAGATGACAATGTCAAAGATAAGAATCACTTAAAACCATTTTAAGTTTCTTGGTGCTTGTTTGGTATAATGAGCTATTATAGGATGAATCATTATGAACCAATTCATAGATTTCATTAAAAGGCATAGCCTTGAAATAAAATACATCATCCATACAAACATAAGTACCATTGTTAACAAACTGTAATTCATAACCACATTGTTCTAAAAGGGAAATCAAAATTATGTTCCTAGTCAAACTAGGAGCATACAAAATGTTCTTTAGAATAACTTCCAAACCATTTGAAAGTTTCTACATATTGTCTCTTTTCTTGAAGTGCTTATTTCATATGAACCCCTGCAACAAATTGCAAAAAAGAGTTCCACATCGGTATCCAATACCTATGTGTTTGAAGAAATAACATTTCAACCAATATGAATTATGAAAGTTCTACATGAGGTTTGCCCAACATCCCTCTTGTTCTCAACTCTTTGAGATAGGCTGGACAATACCTTTCCAATGTCCTATCTCTCCACACTCAAAGCATGGATCGTTCTCCGTTACCTTAGGCTTCTTAAGCTTAGGCCTTGGAGGTTTCGCTTTAGCCTTTCCTTTGATGTGCCCCTTTCCTTTGGTAACATTTGCCTTGGGATCAAGGAATGGCATTTTCTTATTGCCTTCCTCATTGATCGAGAGAACAGGTAGAACCTTTCCACCCATCCCTGCCTCAGTTGTTTTGAGCATTGCGTGAAGCTCACCAATGCTCTTGTCCCCCGTTCATATTGTAAATCATTATGAATGTCTCAAACCTTTTACTTAGGCCATTAAGGATCAAATCTGTGGCCAACTCCTTTGAGATGGGACAATTAAGCCGCTCGAGGCGATCAACGTGGCTTTTTATCTTAAGAACATAAGATGATACCGATGGGTTTCTTCCATATGACACGCATGAAGTGCTCGAACCGTTTCGAAGTGCTCTACCCTAGCTTGTTGAAGGAACATTTCCTCAACTGGGAAATTATGTCATATGCCCCATGTTGCTCCAAGTCCTTTTGGAGTCCGAGAAACATAGTTCCAACATGAGGCAGGAAACCTGCATGGGATCCTTAGTATATTGAAACCAATCGTCATAGGCCTCAACATCCTCAGGGTCGGGCTGGTCAGGAATAGGATCGTCAAGGACATAGGCCCTTTTCTCTTTCTTGAGAACAATTCTCAAGTTTTGATACCAGTCCATAAAGTTATTACGGTTAAGACGATCCCATTCTAAGATGGTTCTCAGTGATAGGGTAGGACGTTCGGGGTGGTAGCATTATTGTTTGCGGCCATTACTACAAAATTTACAAAGTTCATTTTAGTATTTCTGAAAAAAAATTGCATTTTAATTATTAATACCATTTACACCTCTCATAGACAATTAATAATTAAAATCTAGAATCCAACGTTACATTTAAATGATGGTTAGGTGACCTTTATCCCATTATTTAAATTAACAAGGTAGTCAACATTTGACAATTGCAACCTATTGCAACTTCTAGCTTTATAGGATCGATAAAACATCTTATGTTTAGTCGGCATGTAAAATCCCATCAACACCATTGTACGCCATGCTTCGTGACCCTATGCACATGGTTTCCAATTCAAGTCGTCCTACTTACACAACACATGTGAGTTTACACATACAAGTGGTTAGGTGACCTTTATCCCACAAGTATATTAAGCCCACCTCAAACACACAAGTTCCCTAAAAGTGGTTAGGTGACCTTTATCCCACAAGTAGTTCTCAAGTGATTCGAGTGTCGTGTAAAAGGATGGTGTTTAACTGTTTCCAAAGGGATTTAAGTTTCCATTAATTCTAGTTATGAAAACTCTATGTACCTTGTATTCGCATGCTTTCAAATACATGGGACCCTATGGTTCCTTTTTAATAAAACCTCTTTTATTTTGAAATCATTAGTCCTTTTAATAACTTTTATTAGTCACTTAATGTTTAGGAACCAAAAATACAGCTTGTTATGATAATTTATTTAGATTGTTAAGCATATCCATATATCAAACAATCAACATAAAATGAATAATCAAACAAGCATATATCAAACAACCACATGTGCATAACCATAGCCACTATGTTGACAACACTTGTTTGCCATCACAAGTGTTGTCATTTGGTCTTTTCTAAGGGTTGAACACAACACAAAGACGAGATCTCCAAGACCCCCACATGAACTTGCATCCAAATTCTTTAAGTCCTTCTCTTGTGTCTTCCTTTGTGTTTCCATCTTGTGCATCTTCTTTTACAAA
The DNA here is from genome assembly GCA_025506515.1 of Flaveria trinervia. Lineage (NCBI taxonomy): Eukaryota > Viridiplantae > Streptophyta > Magnoliopsida > Asterales > Asteraceae > Flaveria > Flaveria trinervia. Next base: position 37,434,076 of record CM046456.1, read on the forward strand.
ACTCATATCCTAATACAAATTTTCTAATACAAGAAAACATACTTACTCTATCTATTACATCACAAATGAATGAATAAATAAATTACATCCAAATACTAAACACAAAAGAATAATATTACAACCCATAAGAATGAATACAACCACACAAAAAACATCATTCAAAACCAAAACAACACAAGGTCAAGGCTAGGTTATGCACCAATATGAATCATCATATACAACATTCAAGAACCAAAATAAACCCCCATATGACCCTATATTTTCAGCTAACATAAACCATGAATTTAGGGTCTTTTGTCCAAACAAAAACATAATCAACTACTTGATATCTTACTTTCAAGGTTTAATCACTAGCATGTTAGATATAACCTTGATAGGTTGGGGATTTATTATCATCACCACAAAACAGCCGCAATATGGTTGTTAAAGCCTCATAAAACCAATTTTACAAGAACACATGAAACTAGTCATCCACATATCCGGCTCTAGATGCCAATGTTGGGTTTGTTGGACCAAATCAAACTAGTTTATCCATTTAAACTTGAAAACGCAGTGGATTAAAATCAAATATTATCATTTGTAATCTGAAAATATGGTTCATTTCATGACAACAACAAACCCAAGAACATAAGGATCTTATATGTGTTTGAACTAGCTATCACCAATAAATAACAACCCAAATAAGCAATACATACTACCTTCCAAAGGCTGCTGAAAAACAAGATATAGATGAAGAGAATGATGTTCTTGAATAGCCAAAAACCAAGAAGAGGTGTCCTCAAGCTTCCATACCCACAAGCATCAAGCATACACCATTCTTGCTAGGATTTGAGCACCAAATCGGATCAAGAAAGCTGCTGGAACCTTGTTCCAGCCGTGAACAATCAACAAAGCTGCTAGAGCTTTGTTCCAGTCATGATATCTTTCTTCCAAAAGAAGAGTGATGTTCTTGTAACCCTTTTGCATATGAGAGAGTAAGAGAGATCTGAATGGAGAGTGTGTGTATTCTAGGAGAGCCAAAATCTCAAGAGAACCAAAGGAAAACCAAATAGAGGGCTGCCCAAAAAGGGGCAGCGGAACCCTTATCTCTTATTTTGTTTTCCCCCCAAAACCCCTTTTAATCCTTGTTAAAATATTTGATTAAAATAGATATATAATTAACCTTTTAATTATATAACATACACACACTCCTATTATTTGATGTTATTTAACTAAATTAAACAACATTACAAATAATATCCATGAACAAAATATCCATATAAGTTGTTCAATCTCATATGAAATTATTTAGAAAACCCATTTTCTAAATTTGGTGTATTTATTTAATTGCATGATCATATCATCAATTAAATATTATTTGGTGTTTGCTAAGCTTGTTATTGGGTATGGCCCGACTTGGATCATAACGTACTAACCACATCAATGTTCTATGTGTCTTGGGCATAAAGAATCCAACAAAAGTTAATAGATACATGTCCTACAACTTGGAAATAAGATCTGATCTTGAGTCCTTAAACATTTTAAAATCTGATTTTAGAAAGTCTGAAAATGATTATAAGCTGAAAATAGAGGATTTAGAGAAAACCATTTCAGTTCTAAAACATGAACACACAGATTTTAGGACTCAAATCAAAGATCTCATAACCAAGCTAACTGAGTGCCAGGCTGAGCTTGTGATCAGGAAAGCTAAGGCAGAAAAGAGTGTTCTTGAAGAAGAGACCTTCAAGAACATGATATCCTCATTCCTGCACAACAAGGTGTGCTATCAAAATAGGCAGGGACTAGGATCCAATGAGATAGTTCCTCCACACACAATCTTGTCAGTAAGATCTCCTAGGCGTGGAACTTGTGAAGATGAGCTTCCTCTCATAGATCCTATGAGTGAAGAGGACGAAGAAGAGATAGTGAAGAATTCCTCTGAGAAGAGTGAAGAGGAGGATTCAAAGAAGGGCCACTATCCTTCTGAGGAGAAAGTGAAGACGGTGATGACCAAGTCCATGAGAAAGAACTTGATCAGAAAGGGCAAAAGAAAGGCAAGGAAGGCTCAAGAGATCAAGGCTACTTTTGACTCTAAGCAAAAACAATTTTTTATCTCTGTAGGGTTTAAAGTGGTAGGGACTGAAGACATCAACAAAAACTCTTTTGCTAAGAGTTTTGGTTCTTGTTCAACTCATCTCAATAGCAAGAAGAAGACTCATCTGCTGTGTACCACTGCTGCACAGCCTGGACCATCAAACTCCAAGCACAGTCCTCAGCCCAAGAGGATTGTCTCATCATCTGCAAAGATGAAGGTGGAGAAGGGATGTGATCAAAGACAGTCTTATTCCAAGGAAAAGGCTCTTGTGAAGAAGAAGATGAATTGTGTCATGTGTGAAAGTACCACTCACATTGCTAAGGATTGTCCCTTCAATCCTAAAAGTATTGTCCATATGACCAAAACAAAGACTTCAAAGAGTTTGAAGAAGATTCAAGCTTCGGAAGGAAAACCTGTTTCCTTCGGAAGCTCAAATCTAACAAGAAGGGAAGTGGAAAATTCCCTTCGGAAGAAAATTTGGTCTCGGAAGAAAGGAGCTCTTCCGAAGCACTGAAGTCTGCTGCAGTGTCTGCAGAATCTTCCGAAGGTTCAGTCATCAAAACTTCCGAAGTTCCAAAAGCTTCCAAAGTTTTGAAGGTCAAGTCCAAGACTCCAAAGGTGGTGTGGAAGTCTAAGAAAGACCAAGTGACTGAGAATTCTCCATCAACAACAGCTCAAGATCCTCTTAGTACAACCATAGGATCCATTACTGTTGAATTATCTTCTGCAAATGAGCCCAAGACAAGCAAGGCTTGGGTTTCCAAATGTAACTAATCATTTTCTTTGTGCAGGGACAGCTGAAGACAGACAAAAATGTCTGGATCATAGACAGTGGCTGTTCCAGGAACATGCTAGGTAATAGGTCACTACTCCAAAACTTTGAAAGGATTGATGGAGGACCAGTTGCTTTTGGAGGAGATGAAGGTGGTTACATTTCTAGAAGGGGCAAGGTCACAAACGGTAAGCTTAACATAGAAAAGGTAAATTTTGTTAAGGATCTTGGATACAATCTTCTGAGTGTATCTCAATTTTGTGATCAGAGTCATAACATGCTCTTTACTGAGCATGAGTGCATTGTTCTTAAGCCTGGTGTGGTCATTCGTCATGAGCATATCTTCCTTAGAGCCCCCAGGAAAGGAAACATGTAAAAGATGGATATGCAAGAAACCTCTCCCTCTGGAGAAGTTTCATGCTTTCTGTCTAAAGCAAATAGTGATGAGTCTTTCTTATGGCATAAAAGAATGTGCCATGTAAACATTAAGAACATGAATAAGTTAATTAAGCATGACTTGGTAACTGGAATACCAAAGAAAGAGTTTACAAGTGATGATCATTGTGTTGCATGCCTGAAAGGGAAGCAACATAAGGTATCTCACAAGCCTAAGGAAAAGAACTCCATCACTACACCCCTACACTTGTTACATATGGATCTCTTTGGCCCCACCAATGTAATGAGTTTAGGAAGGACCTTATACTGTCTAGTGATCACAGATGACTTTACAAGATTCACTTGGGTTTTCTTCTTTAGAACTAAGGATGAGACTCCTGAGATTCTAAATAATTTCATCTTAAAGATTGAGAATCAGTCTGATCACAAAGTCAAGATCATAAGATGTGATCAAGGAACCGAATTTAAGAACCAAATCCTTGATACATTTTGTGATGAAAAGGGTATTACAAGACAATTCAGTGCTCCCAGGACTCCTCAGCAAAATGGTGTTGCTGAGAGGAGAAACAGGACACCGATTGAAGCTGCAAGAACCATGTTGTCTGGCTCTAAGCTGGCCATCACCTTCTGGGCAGAGGCAGTCAACACTGCCTGCTATGTGCAGAACAGAGTTTTAGTGGTTAAGAGTCATGGCAAGACTCCTTATGAACCTTGGCACAAGGGGAAACTTTTCATTAGTTTTCTCAGGTCATTTGGATGTCCTTGCACCATCTTGAATACCAAAGATCAAATTGCCAAGTTTGTTGAGAAATCAGAGGATGAACACTTTATTGGATACTCTTCCCAAGCTAAGGCTTATAGAGTATACAATCTCATAACTAAAATTGTTAAGGAGTCAGCCAATGTGACTTTCAATGAACACACATCCTATGTTGCTGGTTCTGGTCCGGATTGGTTATTTGATCTTGATTTGGTTACCAACTGTTTTAACAAATCTTGCGAGACTATTTCAGGATCTGTAGAAAATTTAAATACAGGTGATCCTGATCCAAGATTTGAGCTAGGAAGATCTTCAAGTCAAATATCTTCAGCTCCAGTTGGAACCACTTCTGCAAATGAGGTTTTTGTCAACACAACAATGACAAACTCAGCTGATACATCTGGCATGCCTTCAAATTCTAACTCAGAGGCTCTACAACCAGATAAGAACACCTCAACTGTGGAAGACAACAATGGTGGTGGTGATAGTGACCAAGAATTTCTTGATGCCACTAACCACACCATTGATGAGCACATCAATGATGTCACACATTGCTTGGATCAAGTTTCACTTGAAAAGTGTGCTGATGTGGTGGGAGAAACATCTTTGCCAGATCTAAATTTCTCAAATTTAGATCTTTCTCAACAACTTGCTGTGATCCCTCAGCTTAGGATCCACAAGTCTCACCCTACCACAAACATCATTGGAGATGTTGTCTCAGGGGTAAAAACAAGAGGACAAACCCATGAAGCAAATGTTTGTCTTCACTCTTGTTTTCTATCCCAGATAGAGCCAAAGAAAGTTGATGAAGCTCTAAAGGATGGAAGTGGGTTGAAGCTATGCAACAAGAGCTGCTTCAATTCAAAAGGCAGAAAGTTTGGAACGTTTGTCCTCTTCCTTCTGGGAAGACTACCATTGTAACCAAATGGGTATTTAGAAACAAGAAGGATGATAGAGGCATCATCATCAAGAACAAAGCTAGACTGGTTGTTCAAGGATACACACAAGAAGAAGGGATTAACTACACTGATGTCTTTGCTCCAGTGGCAAGATTAGAGGCTGTTAGGATATTCCTGGCATTTTTTGCATCCAAGAACTTCAAGGTCTTTCAATTTGATGTGAAGTGTGCCTTTTTATATGGAGTGATAGATGAAGAGGTTTATGTCAAACAACCACCTAGTTTTTTAGATCCTGATCATCCTGATTATGTCTGCAAGCTTGACAAAGCTCTCTATGGGCTGCATCAGGCACCCAGGAAATGGTATGAGACACTATCTGAGTATCTTGTAAACATGGATACAGGAGAGGTACTATAGATGGAACTCTCTTAATCAAAGGACAAGGAAAAAACATACTGCTAGTTCAAGTATATATGGATGACATCATCTTTGGTTCAACTAATCCAAAGCTCTGCAAAGACTTTGAGAAGCTGATGAAAGACAGATTCGAAATGAGTGCCATGGGGGAACTCAATTTCTTTCTGGGAATTCAAGTGAAGCAAGTTGAAGATGGCATCTTCATAAGTCAGTCAAAGTATGTTGAGGACATACTCAAGAGGTTCAATATGACTGACTATAAGATTGCTAAGACACCCATAGCCAGGAACCACTCCCTTGGTCCTGATCTTGAGGGGGAGTGTGTAGATGAGCACTTATACAGGTCTATGATTGGGTCTCTTATGTATCTTACTGCTAGCAGGCCTGATATCATGTTTGCTACATGCGTTTGTGCAAGATATCAAGCCAACCTTAAGATGTCTCACCTTATCACTATCAAGAGGATTCTAAGATACCTGAAAGGTGCATCAACACTTGGCCTATGGTATCCTAAGAATTCTGACTTCAATCTGTATGCCTATACAGATAGTGATTATGGTGGTTGCAACATGACTACAAAATCTACATCTGGGGGATGTCAATTTCTTGGTGGAAGGGTTGTCTCATGGCAATACAAGAAACAATCCTGTGTCTCTGCATCAACTGCTAAAGTTGAATACATTGCTGCTGCAAGCTGCTGTGCTTAAGTACTTTGGATTCAAAATCAGATGCTGGACTATGGTTTAACTTCAAGGAGACTCCCATTCACATAGACAACAACAGTGCTATTTCAATCACAGAGAACCCTATGCAGCACTCAAGCACAAAGCACATCAATATCAGGTATCATTTAATAAGAGATAACTATGAAAAGGGATTAATTAAACTAGTCAAAGTTCACCCAGATGAACAATATGCTGATCTGTTTACAAAGGCTTTTGATGAACAGAGATTTAAATATCTAATATCAGCTATTGGGATGATAAACTTTGAGTAAGCTTTTCTTAAAACTAATTCTTATTATTTCTTAAAAAATTATGTGTGTCCTAAGTTGTCTAGTTCATCACTTTCATAAGCTCATGTTTTCTTTGGATGAAAATTTCTTTTTGAAGACTTTCCTTAGACTTTTAAACATTTATGATACTTTGGAAGTTATGCTTTTAACTTCGGAAGTAAATCATGCCTTCAAAATAAATAATTGTCTAAGAAATTTACCTTCGGAAGAGCTTTCAAGTTTATCTTCCGAAGCTTAAATACTTGTCTCAGACACTTACTTATTTTCAAGGACCATTTACTTCCGAAGCAAAATTAACTCTCGGAAGCTTTGTTGGTTTATACAAAGCACTCAAGTTTTAATTTTTCTTCCGAAGCAAAATTCTCAAAACTCTCCGGAAATTCTTCCGAAGTCATTTTAGTTTTGGAAGCTTTTTAATTAAAACTTCCGAAGATAATTAACTTCGGAAGCTTTTTGACTTCCAAGAAACTACTTTTTGAGCAAAAGTAAACTACTTTTTCAGAGGTGGGGTCGACATCCGGATTTCAAAGTTTATTCTCTTTCATCAAACTTTACCTGAAATCCTTTTCACATATATACTCAACGGTTTCCCCTCTTTCTATCATTTGTTCTTCCTCCAAACCTAAAACCCCAAATTTCTCTCTGAAATTTCTTTCTCTCTTCTTTCTTCATCCTTAAGCTACTTCAAAATGGCCAAGCTTGCTCACAGAAATGATCCTAACTTTACCATGCAGCTACACAGACAACATAATCAGGTTGCTCTGTTAAGCTCTGAGAAAGATCCTCATTTCTCAGAGGTCTGCCATTTCTTGTCTCTATCAAACTACTTCACCTTCCTAACCATTGATCCTCCACTCTATGAGGATCAGTTGCTTGAATTCTGGAAGACCTGCCAAGAGGTCATTATGGATAGGGAGAAGGCATTGTCTGCCACAGTGCAGGGGAGAACAATCTTCATCACTCCAGCCATCATCAATAGACATCTTCAGCTGGATGATGAAGAAGGTGAGGTGTTTTTCCCAAAGGAAGCTGTCAATCATTCTTTTGAGTAGATGGGATATGAGGGAGATTTCTCTGTAAAGACCTTTAGGAAAGGGAAGGTCTCATCCCAATGGAGATTCTGCTCCATGTGGTCATCCACAGCTTATCAAACAAGCATAGTGGATGGGACCAGATTCCTGAGGATCTCTCCTTCATAATTCATGGAATGGTTCAGGGGGTCAAATTCAGGTATTCTCAATTTGTCTATACTAATTTACTTGCTAATTTAGACTCCTTAGAGTATTACATGTTTCGTAGATATGTCTAGTACATTCTTAACTGTGAACTGGGCTCACAGTTGAGGGAAACAGGTAACATTCTTAAATTGGGACAGATGAAGCCTGACATCTTTAAAATACTAAGAAAGCCTGGATTCTCTGGGTAGAAACAGCCCTAGTCCCAAAAATGTTAGAGCTCATTGCTCAAGGTGACAACCTAGCAGCACAAGCTAGTGTTGAACCCACACCTGCTTTTTCCCAACCACTCTCACAGCCTCAAATCGCCATCACTTAACAAAGAAAATCAAAACGAACCCCTGCTCAGGCTATTTAGTCTGTGGAGGCCCCTATACACTCACCCATACAGGAAGAAGTGGACACTAGAGCTCCCACTTCTCCTGAGGAGCATGCCACTCCTATCTCTTCAAGAATCAGTGCTGAGGTTCCTCATGCTCAGCCTGATGAGCTCACTAGCCCTACTGCCTTAAGCCATCACTCTGAGTCTCAACACTCAAGTGATCAACCTTCACGGGACAGTTACCATCCCCAGCCTATAGATCTCAACCAACTAATTCCCAACCTTGACTTCTATACTGATGAAGATATAGGTTTTAGTGAGTATAATGAATCTCTCTTCTTTTAACCTACTCAAAGAGAGATGAGTACTCCTGAGTCTCCTACATCTATCCCATATCAGTCGCCTACAACTGAGGTGGACACTTCTGAACCTGTTCTGGATGTCCATATGGAAGAGGCTCTCACTTCTGCAAGTGCTTACATCATTAAGACCTCAACCATGGCAACTCAGCCCACTAACATCTCAACTGAGATTGCCAGTGAGCAGAGGAAAACCAGTAGCCAAGAACCTCAAGCTGGTGGTGAGAGAGAGGACTCTGGTCCAATCATCTCATCCCCTAATAAGTCTTCTGATGAAACTGGTGCAAAACTATCTAAAACATGCACTTACCTAGTCTTAAAGGTCAGTCACCTTGAATCTCAAGTGACTACCTTACACATAGGATCAATGATCAGCAACTTGAGATTTCATATCTTAAGGAAAAACTAGCTGGGAGACGCTTAAGGAGAGCTCAACCAGGAACACAGAACCTGTGGATGTGATTGACCTATCTTCCAACTCACCTATGCAAGTGGGTGATACTACCAAAAAGGGGGAGAAAGTCATTACAATCATAGAACTTAGGAGTTCTTCAGAGAGAATGGACATTGAGGACTCACCATCCTCACTTGCAACTGTGCATTCTCAGCAACCTCCTCTAGTTCACATTGATGTGGACTACACAGACTCCTTCATACAGAGTCTGTTTGAGGATGGGATACGAAGGGCTAATTCACCTTCACCATCTTCCAGTCACATCATTGGGTGGAGGTATGACAACAACAGGAAGGCCCTAATCATCATCATAAGAGTTCAAGGACATCAAGAAGTCTTCAATTTTCAGACCTTGGACTACTATGAAGGTCTGGATCTAGTCAACATGCCACTTGTCAACCCAACCCAATCAAGACAAGCTAACAGACTAGCTAAAAGAATCCAAGACAGGATCACTGTAGAGTTTAGCTTAAGAAGGAGACTTAGGCAATCAGGCAATGTCATCGGTCAACTGGATGTTGAGGCAGACCCTAAGATTAGCTTCACAGGGGAAACCTTGACTGAAGGCCCAGTGACAGAACCTGAGAGCCCTGTCTCATCATCTCCAACTGCTGCAGAAATCCACATTCCTTCTGAGACACCTGCTGGTGAAGGTGTTTCTCAACCTCTCTCCGGCCTAAGCTCAAATGCTGCAACAAGCAATGAAGGCCAAAGCTCTCTCCACCTTGAGTCACAAAGGTCTGTGAGTGACAAAGGGAAAAGAAAGATGACATCTGAGGAGATTAAGGATGAGGAGAGAGAGGAAAAGGAGGCTAAAGGGAGAAAGCTCCTCTACTGAGTCTTCAAGACTCATGGAGTCTGCTATCAGGGCTGCCCCCAGACCAGATACTCAGAATAATGAGTTAAGGGCAGTCAGGATAAACTATTTACAGACTAGGAACTATGACATAGACAATGTCATTTCTCTCCTCTTAGATGAGTTGAATGAACTGGTTGACCTGGAAAGGTCAATGGAGAAGAAGAAGGCAGAAGATGCAGAACTGCTAGTGCAAGTCAAAGAAGAGAGAAGAAGAAAAAGACTGTACAAGGATATGCCTACCCTCTCCCTGGTTCAGGAAAGTCCTGCACAAGAAGATGTGGTTCACCAAGAACCTTAGGTAGACAAAGAAGAAGAAAGGATTAAGATGATCAACTACCTGAGTGCCATAGGCTTATATCAGGCAGATGCACTCCTTCCCTTGTCCTATGACTATGTTGAGTTTGAGTACTTAAAACAACTGAGCTTGGGTTAGTCAAGGACAGAAAGACAAATAAGAAGAAGCTAAGGCAAGAAGCTGCAAAATCAAGAGCCGTCATCCAAAAGAGCATGAAGAAGTCTGATGATAGGTAGAGGATGATGAGCTTCTTGAAGCTATATGGATTCTCTGGAAGGAGACTTGGCCTATGTCTCTATCCACTATGGATGAGCATATTAGGGTGATCAAGCAGAAGATCAAAAGTGGAGAGCTCATTGACTTACACTCCACTCCAAGTCAAGCCCCACCTGAATTGGAGGTTAAGGTTGAACAACCTGAGACAACACAACCTGGACCTCCTGCTGAAACTCAGCAAGCTTTATCTTCTGATCCACAGCAGGGTCAACCTCCATCTCCTTTTGAACCTGAGAGAGAGGAAGTTCCAACTGAGAGAGACAACAGAGATCAATCTGGTACTGCGGTCCAGTCTTCTCAGTTAAAATTTGGAAAGAGAATGAAGAGGATGACTTCTAGACCAAAGCCTAAGAAAAGAAGAAGCCTGCACCCTCTTCAAAACCTCCGCATGAATCAGAACAGCCTGACGATGTGCAGCCAGAGGAAGCTACATCAACTCCAGTTCAAACAACTCCTCTAGTGTAAGGCCCCGTTCCCGGGACGCTTACAGCTGGTGATTCATCGCATGTAAAACATACACTTTACATTTATTCATCAAAACATTGCAGCGGAAAACATAAACCACATGGCATTTCATTTCATCCTAAAAACTTTTGCAAAATAAGCATCATTTGTCGGTTACAAAATTATATCGTTGTATTACATCACAAAAGCCTTAATTAATAGATGCCATCCAAAAGAGCTGAGTAGCCGCCTCGTGCCATCCTCAGCAACATTTACCTGCCAACTGAAAACGTATAAAAGTCAGCGTTGCTAAGTGAGTTCTAATTTTATAATAAAACATACATAAAATTGTTATTTATTCCTTTACGGAGTCCATATTATACGTTTCCTTCGTTCGTGATCATACATCATACGTACATACAGATAACATCGTTATTATCTTTCATTACGTTTGTTAAGCATCATTCATTCGTTACATCTTGTGACATGTACATTACCTCGAACATTGTGCACGAAGCTGGTTACTGGGCCTGAGGTCTATCATAGACCCCAAAGATTGTGCATGAAGCTGGTTACTGGGCCTGAGGTCTATCATAGACCCCAAAGATTGTGCACGAAGCTGACTCCAGTACCTGGGCAAGTACATTCACCGTTCATCTTTTTGTTTTATTTCGGATAAATGCCATGGGCTATACCCCAAACATTGTGCACGAAGCTGGTTACTGGGCCTGAGGTCTTTCATAGATCCCGAACATTGTGCACGAAGCTGACTCCAGTACCTGGGGCAAGCGGCAAGGATCCCATACGTGTGGTCAATCACAAGGATTGGACCCTAGTGTGCATCCTTCTGGGCTAGCTAACCCGCACACAGTTGAGCTAACACCCTTCATTGGGTGTGAACCTCCATACATTTGCTTGCAAGACTTTTTACGTTCATTCATTCGTTAATGCATGCATTCATTCATCATGTTCCTCTTTCATTATCTTTCACTTTACGTTACATAATACATTCGGTTCATTCATTAACATAACATGTAAAGCCATGGAAAGATAAACATTCATCATCATTGGAACATAACATAACATACCATTCATACATCATAACAGGGCATCATACATACATAACATACATCATGCATAATCATGCATATCATCATCATCATTATCATCATCATCATCATAACATGCCCATCATACAGTTTATGACCCCAAAAGTCAACTTATAGTCCCCCCGGGAATTTTCCAAGTCAAAGCCTACTTTACACATTTTCCCCAAAAATCAGAAAAATAATCTAAGTCCTGGGCGCATGGGCACTATGCAAGCGCATGGACACTGTTCAGGCGCATGGGGAACACTTAGGCGCTTGGGCCACTTTCAGGCGCATGCGGACTTCTAGACGTCTGAACACTTAGTAAATTCCAGCCCAATCTAGGCGCGTGGGTACTATTCAGACGCATGAACACTTAGGCACATGGGCCACTTGGGCGCATGGGCACTATTGGGGCGCATGGCCCTATCCTTAGTCATCCGACTAACATTTCTAGGAGCATGGGCCACTGTTCAGGCGCATGGGCCACTGTTCAGGCGCATGGGCAGAACTTAAACATTTCTAAGGTAAATTTTGGGTGCATGAGCTACTGTTTAGGCGCATGGCTTACACTTAATTCTTTCTAAGGCAATTCAGATGTATGAACACTTATGTAGGAGCATGAGCATTCTGTAAACATGTTTTTAGGATATTTTCAATCCTAATCATCGAATCCATCTGTTCTAAGCATAATGTGGCTATTCTAAACATGAGTAGCCTATAAACCATCAAGAACTAACATCCAACATACACATTACATACAGGTAATCACATAAACTTTGTAAAATCATTTTAATACGTTTTCAGCCCAAAGATAGTTTAAAACATGTAAAAACCGGGGTCTAGAACTCACCTGGTGCAACTTGGGTGTTCTTCCTTTTAACCCGCTTGTAAAGATTTCAAAACACCTAGAATCAACACCAAAAACACACACACCCAAGCACAAACACAACCCATAAGCATACAAGGACATAATCGGGATAAAACCCGACATAAAAGCATAAAAACCTTGAATTCTTACCTTGAATTCGACTTCTTCAGTTCTTCTTCTTCAAAACCGAGTTATGCTCTTCTTCCCTTGTTTCTCTCTCTAAAATGGCCGAAAATTGGGTGTAGAAAAGGTGATGGGCGGCCATGCCACCTTTATCACCAACTTTTCGAAAGTTTTGTCCTTTTGGACACTTTTGGTCCCTCCACTTGGACCTTATTGCCTTACTTGCTTTTATTCTTTTTATCTTGGCTTTTAAAAATAACCGGGTGTTACAAGTCCACCCCCTTATATAGGTTTCGTCCCTGAAACTGTTATTCCTCGAACATATGAGGATAATGCTGCCTCATCTCCTCTTCAGTCTCCCATGTAGACTCGGATCCCTTCCTGTGCTTCCACTGTACATGCACAAGAGGAACCACTTTATTCCTCAGTCTCTTCTCTTTTCGATCAATGATTGCCACTGCTTGCTCTACATAATTGAGCCTTTCATCAACTTCAATGTCGTCCAGTGGAACAATCATGTCTTCATCAGATATACACTTTCTCCAATGAGATACATGGAATGTTGGGTGAATTCCACTTAACTCATCTGGCAACTCCAATCTGTAGGCCACCTCTCCCACTCGAGCAATGATTCAGAAAGGGCCTACATATCTTGGGCTCAACTTGCCCCGCTTCCTAAAACGGATAATACCCTTCTAATGTGAGACCTTCAAGATGACCCGGTCACCCACCTGGAACTCAATCGATCTGCGTCGTTTTTTGGCATACGACTTTTGTCTATCTTTAGTTGCCTTCATGAAGGCTTTGATCCTCTCCAGCTTCTCGGTCGGAGCCTCGATTACCTCGACGCTTCCCAACTCTTTCTGACCAATGTCACCGTAACAAACGGGTGTTCTGCATCTCCTACTGTATAGCATCTCGTATCGTGTCATACCAATGCTGGCATGATAACTATTGTTGTACGAGAATTCAGCTAACGGTAAGTGGTCGTCCCAGCTTCCTCCAAAGTCAATCACACATGCCCAAAGCATGTCTTCCAACGTCTGAATGGTCCTTTCTGACTGACCATCAGTTTGGGGATGATAAGCCGTGCTAATATGTAACCTCGTCCCTATGGCATCGTGGAATTTCTTCCAGAATTCAGATGTAAACCGGGTTTCGCGATCAGACACGATAGACACCGGCACACCATGACGAGTTACAACCTCCTTGATGAACAGGTCAGCCAACCTCTCGGATGAATATGTCTCGCGGATCGGTAGGAAGTGAGTACTCTTCGTCAAGCGGTCAACAATCACCCATATGGCATCGTATCCTTTCTGAGTTTGCGACAGCTTCGTAATGAAATCCATGGTGATGTGCTCCCACTTCCATTCCGGTATATCCAAAGGTTGGATCTTCCCATATGGCTTTTGATGTTCCGCCTTCACTTACAAACAAGTATGGCATTTGCTCACATAGTCCACCACGTCACGCTTCATACCCAGCCACCAATAATCCTTCTTCATGGCTTGATACATCTCTATGGCATCAGGATGGATAGAGTATCGGGTCTTGTGAGCTTCTTCCATAATCTTCTCACGTAGATTCCCGAAATGAGGAATCCACACCCGTCCAATCGAGTTTTAACACCAAGTGTGTTTTCACTCAATTCCCCAACCAGACCTCTCATTCTTTCAGAGTTTAGATGATCTTCTTTTAATGCCTCATCCTGGAACTCCTTGACTTGCTTCATTACGTCAGAGGTCATGATTAGTTGGTTGCTTTCACCCGAATCGGCTCAGGCCTCTCCTTCTGGCTAAGAGCATCGGCCACCACGTTAGCTTTGTCCGGATGGTAATGGATCTGACAATCATAATACTTTATGAGCTCCAACCATCGTCTCTGCCTCATATTCAGGTCCTTCCGCTCAAAGAAGTACTTTAAGCTCTTGTGGTCCGTGAAAATGGTTCACCTCGCCCCACATGAACTTTACATCCTTACGGGTCAACTTAGTCAACGAGGAGGCTATCTTTGAGAAGTCCGGAATGAATCTTCAATACTACCCCGCTATCCCCAAGAATCTACGAATCTCGGATGGCGTCTTTGGGGATTTCCATTGCGTCACAGCCTCCACCTTAGCAGGGTCTACCATAATCCCCTCGGGATTTACCACGTGACCTAAAAATAAACTTCGCGTAACCAGAAAGCGCAGTTGGAGAATTTGACGTACAACTTCTCCCTTCATAAGGTCTTTAACACCTCCTGAATATGATCGACATGCTCCTCCTTGCTCTTCGAATAAATCAGGATATCATCAATAAACAAAATCATTGATTTATCTAACATTGGCCGACACACTCGATTCATCAAGTCCATAAAAGCAGCTGGCGCATTGGTCAGACCAAATGACATAACAAGGAATTCATAGTGACCATAGCGCGTGCGAGATGCTGTCTTAGGGATATCCTGCTCCTTCACCTTTAGCTGATGGTAACCAGATCGAAGATCTATCCTTGAAAACCGAATGGCACCTTGGAGCTGGTCAAACAGATCATCTATTCTTGGTAGGGGGTATCGGTTTTTCACCGTCAACTTGTTCAACTTTCGGTAGTCAATACACATCCTCATACTACCGTCTTTCATCTTCACAAATAATACCGGAGCACCCTATGGAGAGATACTCGGTCTAATGAACCCCTTATCCAGTAGTTCTTGCAACTACTCCATTAATTCTTTCATCTCAGTCGGAGCCAACCGGTACGGTGCCTTGGTGATGGGTTGAGCACCGAGTATCAGGTCAATTTGGAACTCAACCTCGCGTGGTGGCACACGGGTAAGTCTCCCGGGAATACGTCCGGAAGGTCAAACACAACTGGTACATCCGATAGCTGTGGGGTTGGCATGTCCACGTCCTTTACGTAGGCCAAGTAGGCACTACATCCACGCCTCATGCACTTCCCCGCCATAGTCATCGAAATCATTTTCGGGATCGTCGTGACTCGATCACCATAAACTATCATCTTATTCCCGTCAGGTTCTGTCAATCGAATCATCTTCTTGCGACACACGATGTTTGCTTCATAGGTTGCTAACCAGTCCACCCCTAGTACTACGTCAAATCCTCCTAGGGGTATCACATGTAACCTAGCAGCAAACCTATGACCCTCTAGTTCTATGGCACAATCCTCTATTACAACAGTAATTCTAGTGGACTTACCGATAATAGTTTCTACATCGAATGGTGCACTGACCTTTCTACTACTAATAAGCAGCTTAGCACAGAAAGTAGTGGAAATAAAACTCCTGCTAGCACCGGAATCAAACAATACAGGGGCAAAATTGGTTTACTAGAAACATACCTGACACGACATCGGGATCAGATCTGGCTTCCTCCCTGGGTCATGGTGTAAGCTCTGGCACCTGCTCTCTACCATCCTTCCTCCGGCTTCTTCCTCGCCCTAGATCTCTCCGCCCTCAGCTTCTTGCAGTCCCTATTCACGTGACCTTCTTCACCACAAGAAAAGCACCGCCTCATATTGCAGTTCTTCGCTACATGTCTGGTCCTTCCACATCGGAAACAGACATTGCTCCCCAATCTACATTTCCCGGGGTGCCTGCGTCCACACTTTTCACACCTATTCGACCCCGCAATTCCAGTTGTCCTCATTGTGCCAAAACTCTCGTCCCATGGCTTTTTACACTCTCTAGCGATGTGGCCAGGCTTACCACACCTGAAGCATATGTTCATTCCAACCCTGCACTCACTTGTATGCTCCCGTCCACATCTACCACACTTCCTTATCCCCGCACCAGATGAAGCTACACACCGGTTATCCATTCTGGCAACCTTTTTATATGGGGTGTGGCCCCCACGTTCGACCCGCTTTCCGTTGCAGTTTTTGTCATTGCTACCCTCCTTGTTCATTTCCATCGCGGTCGTCTCCTTCACTGCCTTAATTACCTCAGTCACTATACCCGGACGAATCATCCGCATGGCCTGTTGAACTCCCTCGACAACAGCCTCTGTCAACATGGTCCTCAGACTAGCACTATCTTCACCGGCTTCCGGGTGATGGATTTCAGGCTCTTTGAGTGCTACTTCAGCAGCCCTAGTCATACTTCTTGTGACACCCGGTCCAGCACCACATCCACCATAATATTCACCTGACGAAACCTTCGAAGATCTACCACTGACCATCCTCTAACTCACAATGAAAGATTCAAACACCAACACGGTCACTCGAGTGAACAACTCAGTTTATGTCAAGTATAGTAAGTCCCTAATTACAGTGGCCAGTTGTGATTAGCCACTTACTTTGCTCATCATACCCCGAGCATTACCTGTCCTGACTACATCAGTATTTAAATCTACATACAACACATAACCACATACCATGCGCACATAAACCGGTTAACATTACGAAAATACCTGATGGCAAGTAGCTACTCAGATTGGCATCCCATTCCCATTCCGTCCCATTCTCAGTTTAAGTTAAGGTTTATTTTGAAAATTTACCCATTTCACTTAAGCTTTGGCTCTGATACCAACTTGTAAGGCCCCATTCCCAGCACGCTTACAGCTAGTGATTCATCGCACGTAAAACATACACTTTACATTTATTCATCAAAACATTGCAGCGGAAAACATAAACCACATGGCATTTCATTTCATCCTAAAAACTTTTGCAAAATAATGCATCATTGTTGGTTACAAAATTATATCGTTGTATTACATCACAAAAGCGTTAATTGAATAGATGCCATCCAAAAGAGCTGAGTAGCCGCCTCGTGCCATCCTCAGCAACGTTTATCTGCCAACTAAAAACGTATAAAAGTTAGCGTTGCTGAGTGAGTTCTAGTTTTATAATAAAACATACATAAAATCGTTATTTATTCTTTTACGGAGTCCATATTTAGGCGCATGGGGAACACTTTAGACGCATGAACACTTAGGTGTATGGGCCACTTGGGCGCATGGGCACTATTGGGGCACATGGCCCTACCTTAGTCATCCGACTAACATTTCTAGGCGCATGGGCCACTGTTCAAGCGCATGGGTAGAACTTAAAATTTTCTAAGGCAAAATTTGGGCGCATGAGCTAATGTTTAGGCGCATGGCTTACACTTAATTCTTTCTAAGGCAATTTCAGACGTATGAACACTTATCTAGGCGCATGAGCATTCTGTAAACATGTTTCTAGGATATTTTCAATCCTAATCATCAAATCCATCTGTTCTAAGCATAATGTGGCTATTCTAAACATGAGTAGCCTATAAACCATCAAGAACTAACATCCAACATACACATTACATATGGGTAATCACATAAACTTTGTAAAATCATTTTAATACGTTTTCAGCCCCAAAGATAGTTTAAAACATGTAACGACCGCGGTCTAGAACTCAGTTGGTGCAACTTGGGTGTTCTTCCTTTTAACCGGCTTGCAAAGAGTTCAAAACACCTAGAATCAACGCCAAAAACACACACACCTGAGCACAAACACAACCCATAAGCGTACAAGCACATAACCGGGATAAAACCCGACATAAAAGCACAAAAACCTTGAATTTGACTTCTTCAGTTCTTCTTTTTCAAAACCGAGTTCTGCTCTTCTTCCCTTGTTTCTCTCTCTAAAATGGCCGAAAATTAGGTGTAGAAAAGGTGATGGGCGGCCATGCCACCTTTATCACCAACTTTTCTAAAGTTTTGTCCTTTTGGACACTTTTGGTCCCTCCACTTGGACCTTATTGCCTTCCTTGATTTTATTCTTTTTATCTTGGCTTTTAAAAATAACCGGGTGTTACATCTAGCATCAGGAAGACCCATCTTGTCTTGGACATACACCACAAATCCAGAAAGATGGCATGTTATTAGAGATCAAGGCATTGAAGACATTTATACATGGCAGGATATGTTTCAGTTGCCTCTGCATGACCTCTTTACATGAGAAGACACTTTGATAGTCTGAAGGATCCTGATCATCTTATGAAGAAAGGAATGGTGATCATCCTAATAAGGACTGTTAATATCTGAAGTTTTCAAAGTGTTTTGGTAGCATCAGCCTAGGGGGAGTTTGTAGAGATTAATGAAGAGGCTGATGCAACCTAAACATCTTAAGTCATTCCTGCATGTTGCACAAGTGCATTAAAGAAGAAGCTTAGGAAGTTTCACACATGAAACAGAAAATCACTCTAAGTGTGAAATCTTTCGAAGCCAAGACCAATATCTTCCGAAGCCAAACATGAAGTCTTCCGAAGCCTCAGAGACAAAGTCTTCCGAAGATTCAACTCATAAAGACATATTTCTTCTGAAGACTTTTAGTAACAAGCTTTATCTGATGTACTGTTCCATAAAGCTGGACACCTTTCCGCTGCACCTCTGCAAGTCACCAACTTACATGAGTTGGTGAAAAGGTCCATGCTCTTGGTAACTATACATGAGGTTTTGAGTCTGTAACTTTCTACTTTATGTACTTTATCCTTTTTGTAATAGATAAGGATGTGAGCTATGGCATGTCATAGTCACAAGTCAAAAGGCAATCTACCTTTTGACTCTACAATTGATTTTGTTTGTGTCTAGTCAATTGTATCCAGCTGGCTTTCAAAGTATAGCCGACTGTAGGATGTAGTATAAGTATCTCATATTCTTGTATCTTTCTAAAATGCTTTGTAACACTTGTAATAGAACATAGAGAAGACAATATACTGCATTCTTGAAAACCAAATACTTGTGTTTTTTGTGTTCTATCTCTTGCATTACTTGTGTTCTTAGTATCTTATCTTGGTTAATCCAGTTTACTGTTTGATTAAAGTTTAGTTAATCTCCTCTTTGTGTTGTTGTGTTGTAACTATAACCCTTCAACGATCCTGCAAAGACTTGTATAATATGAAAATTTAATTAAGGGGTCCACATGTAGCATCACATTTTTTTATTAAAATTTAATCGCTGCTCTTTATTTTTAAATAATTACAATAATCATTAATAATATTATTTAATTCTTTTAAAATTATAAATATTTTTAAAAAATTATAAAAGCAATCTAATTATTATATATATTACTAATTATTATGTAAAGCTCTGTTCCCGGTACGCTCACAGCTGGTCAATTATCGTACATAAAACATATGATATACATTAACTTAATTAAAACATTGCAACAAAATGAATTAAAACTATCAATTCATTTCATATAAATAATTGATTTTGTAAAATAATACAACAGTGTTAACAATTATAAAAAATCATTTGTTCGCATTACAATGCAAAAACATCATCATTATACAAAATGGATGCCATCCAAAACAAGTCAAGTAGCTGTCCGTGCCATCCTGAGCAACCATTACCTGCCAACTGAAAAATGCACAAAAAGTCAGTGTTGCTGAGTGAGTTCTACTTTTATAAAAATTTATATTACCTTTCAATCGGTAAAACATTTTCTTTACTATCACACATGATCACACATCATACATACATCAAGTTAATAGTTATTATCTTCTTTCATCGTTCGGTACATTTCGCACGTTTCGCACATTTCGTACTGAAAGATTTGATCTGCCCAAGATGCATATTAAGTTGATGTGGCTAGTGTGATATGATCCAAGTCGGGTCATACCCAATAACAAGCTAAACAAACACCTATAAATATTTATACGTTGATAAGATCATGCATATAAATATTGACAACAATTTAGAAAAGGTGGGTTTTCTAAATACATTGCTTTTGGAAATGAACATCATTATGTGGATAATAGTTCATGAGGATTATTTGTTTCATTATTTAAGATTGTTAATAATAACATTTAAAAGGGTGCTATGTTTATAAAGTTTAAATTGGTTTCAACTTTATAAAATTAGAGATTTAAGTGTGTTTATAATAAAAAGGAGGCAAATGTTTTTAAAATGTCTTTTGGACATTTTCGGCCACCCAAAGGGGATTACTGTCCCACCTCCTTTTGTCTTGATGGTTGCAAGACTTAAACACACACACACTCTCCAATCTAGCTCTCTCCTCTCTTGCATGCAAAGGCAAAAATCCTCTCTATTCTAAGTCTCAAAATCAGTTTTGGAGCTTGAACAAGGAAGGAAGATTCAGCAACTACCAAGTTCTAGTTGCTGAAATTTGGTGTTGAGAAACCTAGCATTCCAAAGGGGTTTGTGGTGGCTGCTGGGGTATCACTTTCTTGAGGTCTTCTTGGTTGAAGATTCAGCCATAATTCATCCTTTGCACCCTCTCCATCTCGGTTTCTAGCAGCACAAAAGGTTGTCTTCTTAACCTCCTTTGGTTATACTTTTTATATGCATTCGTATTTGGATCCATGGTTTGGTTTAGCTTTCAATGGGTTTGATAATCTACATATTAACAAGATTTTAAACTCTTAATCCGCTGCGTTTTTCATATATATGGCTTATATGGACTTTGATAATCTTGTTAAACCCCTTCAATGGCATCAAGAGCCACTTATACGAATGCATACATGTATATGACATCTTGTTCACGGTATTATGGTGTATAACATTGACAGGATCAGCGATCACAAGTTTGATGTATTAGAGTTTAAAGCAGCGGAATACGAACAGGAATTAGACAAATTGTAGCAAGAAGTCGATGCTTGTATGCATTAAGAGCACATAATTATAGCGAGAGAATATATTCTGATTCAAGGAATGTTTATAGATAAGGAATGTTCTTAATATCAAGTCATTCAAATCATTCCGTTCATTCATTCACTTATTACAATAGGTTGTCACTCCTTATATAGAGTGCAACAGACACTGCTGTTATCACGGAAAGTGACAACTGACAGATCTAATACAAAAATAACTAACTCTTAACAAACTACTGAAATGTTCACAACTACTGAGAACATACAGGGTGTAAGTACAAAAATAAAACTACTGAAACTACAACGACTGAAGAACAAGCTCTTCAGTCGTTTTACAAAACTACTGAAACATAAAACTACTGAAACTAGAAATATAAAACTACTGATATCACAACTACTGAAGAAGTACTCTTCAGCAGTTGTGACAAACTACTGAGGCTTCAGTACTTGATCTTCAGACTTTGACCTTCAGATGTTTCATCAGCTGATGATTTCAGTAGATATCATCAGCTGATGTCTTCAGTCTTTGTCTTCAGATTTGTACGTCAGTTGTTGATCTTCAGCACTTGTAAACTCTTCAGCTGTTGTACTTCAGTACTTTGGTCTTTCAGCTTCAGCACTTGTGTTCTTCAGCTGTTGTACTTCAGCACTTTTTAGTTCTTCAGCTGTTGAAGTCTTCAGCACTTGATCTTCAGCTGTTGAAGACTTTAGCACTTGTCAAACTGCTGATGAGGCTTTCAGCAGTTGTTGTGATACCATGTGGGACTTAGAGGTTTTATGATCTTGGCTCATTGGTTCTTTTGGTTTAACAAACTCCCCCTAAACCAATACAGCCAAAACCTCTAAATTATTCATAATCCCACTTATTGTTGGCAAAGTGTTGTTTTTCTTTCTTGATCAGTAGAGAAGATGACCCATGTAAGCTCGGCCTGGGAAGAAATCTTAGATATTTGTTTGGCATGGTATGAATGGGAACTCTGTTTTGGGGAACTGGACACAGAGTGTTATCCCATTCATGAGATTTACTTCCCCATAATGAGTCTGTATGACTCTCGGACATAGGCCTCAAGGAGAACAACTTGTTCCTCCTGAGAGAGTTCTTCTACTCCTCCTTCGAAGAAGAACTCTGGACCATAGTACTCTGATAAGTACTTCATGGTCCTGCCATTTTTCAGCTCCACCGTAGTTACCTCCCTATATACAAATTCATCAGGATGATTGCCTTCAAGGAGTAACTGGAGCTCATTCTTCTGGATGTCTTCAAGCTTTTTATATAACAACCCTTTCTTAATCATCTTGTTTTCTAGTAAAGCTTGAGGGGTCTTCTTTGCTTGGCGAGCTCTCTTGAATTCATCAATGATTTCCCAAGGTGAGACTACAACGGCCAACATGATGGTAGAATCTATTGTTTTTCGTACCTGGCCATTGTATCTGTGAGGAATAGTTCTTTTATGGATTCTAGAACTCACCCTGGGGTCCGGCCATACTCTCACTCTCTCCTCTGATATTGAAAAGTGTGCCTGAGAGTGTACAGCCTTTGAGCATGCCCTTTCATGGCTTGAATAGATGATGACTGAGGAAATTCCTTGTCAACCATCTTCAACAATTGATCATCGTGCTATTTCTGCTTTCTTCTTCTTCTATCTTGACTCTGACCATTTCCCTTTGAGAGTCAGGTGTGATCATGGGTTGACTTCGGGTTTTGGCAGCTTAGAACAGCAGAGAGTGGCAGACTATCATCTTCATCCTCCTCTTCTTCTTCCATCCTCAGCACCTTCTCCTCCTTCTGGGTGCATCACTGGATGATGGTTGGGTTGGTGAAGGAATTGGTTTTGAAGAATGAGGATGTTTGGATTTTGGCTTAGAGGTTGGTTGGGAGATTTGAGGGATAGGATCTGTTTGAGTGGGTGGAAGAGAAGGTGATCTAGCATCTTTGTAGTTAGTTTCGCCTTTGTGAGTTTAGCCATCTCTAACCTTTTACCAGCCCCAGCCTCATCAAGGGCTTCCACAATAATCCCTTTGTTGAATTGCTCAGACAGACAGATTCTAGTGGCTATAGCCAGAATGCTGTCCCTGGTCCACGCGCGGATCTCCATTAATGATCTTCCTAAGTATTTTGCAATAAAGCGGATCATTATTTCCAACCTCTCTTTTTCCATAGCATCATACCCTGCCCATCGGGTTTGTATCTCTTGCACTTCCAACCTTCTGATCTCACTATCCAGTGTGGCTGTGTCAAACCCCTGCCTGAAGAGTTGTTCAATTATTTTATCCATGGAGCGGCTGTGTGTAGTGTCAGCTTCTTTTACCAGCTCCTCCAAGGATTTGTCTTCAGCAGTATGACCATCAGCACTTTTCTTTCGCTTGTAAGTGAGCAGAGGTTGCTTTTCTTTCTCCTCTCTTGGGCTTGCTTCTTCTTCCTTCTTTTCCTCTGATCTTTTCCTCTTCTTTTCTTTCACTGCAGTACTCTCCCCTTTTTGGATGCATTGGAGGAGGGGGTTTGTACGCAAAAAGAGTCTTTTGGACAGCAGCATCAATCAAGGGCTGTAAAGTTGAGGAAAGCCTCTCATCAATGGCTTTAGTCACAATATCAGTGATTATGGGTGTGATGAGAGGGAGGAATTTTGAAGTACAACACCTATTTGCTCAGGAGGGTTCTGTTCCTGAGAAGTAGGGCCTGAAGCAGAGGCAGGTGTTGAGTGTGGAGTGGCTCAGTGTTTGGGGAACCTTCAAGTGAAGGTGCCATTTGTGGGTGGGTAGAGGCAGATGGTTTTTTCTTGTGAGAGTTGAGCAAGTAGGTTTTGCAGCCTACTGACTTTCTCTTCAAGGATTGTGTTCTGGGCAAGAACATCATAGAAAAAGCCCAGGTCATCATCAGCCGAAGCTGAATCATCTGACCTCCTGCTTAGAGCAAGATTTACATGCACTGGGTGTAGACCAGTTGATGCATGTGCCCCTTGTGCTTGGTACTGGGGACTTCCAGCCTCAGGACAGTGTCCATCATCGGCTGTTGCCTCTAGTGAGGTCTTGGCAATGTTACCAGCCTTATTCTGATCATGTGCTGAGTCAGAGGAGGTGGCAGCCTCACTAGATATTCTAAGCTCCTTGTCTACACCAGGAGATAGAAGTGGTAAACCCCTGTGCTGTGGGTTCTCAAGTGCACTGTGTTACTCCCCCTCAATTGTAGAGGTATTCCCAGTAGTAAGTGGTGTGTCTGGGGAGGGGGTGAGGAGTGCAGTTGAGTCAGCACTTGTGCAACTATTAAAGTTGGGTTGTGAGGGGCGGTTGTTTGGGGTGAAGGGATAGAAGCAGTGTGCACCTGGGGAGGTTGGTGCTCTTCAATGGCAATCCCTCAAGTGAGGAAGATCCCAGATATGTAGGTACCCCTTGTGTGGTTGCTGCAGGCTCCTGTTGAGAGGAAGCCTGAGCGGCTATGGCTGGAAGAGTCATTGTATCCACTAGGGGGTTTGGACTAGTGGATATATCCTGCGTTTGTGTTGCAGGGGTATCCTCAGGGGACTCAATTCCCTGAGTAGCCGTTTTGGGTTTCTTTTTGGTGGGTTTGGTGGGGACTTTTGATTTGGAGGTGGTGGCTGTGGGTTCCAGCTGCGTGGGTTTTCGCAGCTTGGCAGCCATTTTGAGTGTCTGGTCAGAGTTGTGCCGGGAGTATACTTCCGCCAGAACAGCCGTAGCAGGGACTCCCAAGCCAACAAGTCCCTCAGCATTAAGCTGGTTTGTAATAATGGCCATTATGAACCGTGGATATAGTATCCAACGGTTGGCAGTTAGTTTTTGAGCCATATCCTTGAGTTCCGAAAATATTATTTCTGAAAAGTTTAGTGGTTGTTGCTCAAGGATAGAATACATTACCTGCTGCCATTTTGTCGACATTTGATCCCAAGACGACGTCTTAGGGGCCAAACATACATTCACCATGTGAAAGATTAGGCGCTCAGCGTCATTAAAGTGTTTCTTCATGATAGTGGAGGCACTGAGATCGCCTTGATATCCATGTTGAGCAAAGGATAGATCTGTGGTGCCCTTCGGATATCCAGCAGGAGAACTAGCATCATTCAGATGAAGAATTTTGCGGATTATTGCAGGAGTGATGACTACTTCTTTGTTGTTTACGACCGACTGGAGAGATGGTGTGTGTTCTCCCCAGTGGTAATAGTAACGTTCATCCAAAATTGGTGCAGGGATTCGACATGTAGTATGGGATTCAGAAGAAATGCCGTATTGTATTGGGAATGAACCATAAGATCGATAGCAGTATCGAACTTAGTCCAGATGGGCGATTTAGTGAGGTAGGCAACACAGTTGTGTCGCGGTTTAATTTGCATGGATGCCATTGAGAAGAGGGAAGTTTTGGAGAGGAACGTTAGGTTTGAAGAAGATGAAGCATTGAGAGCTTAGGTCAGGGATATTTATAGGGTACGGGTAAGAAAACGACTGAAGGATGTGGTGTTAGGCATCAGTAGTTTTAAACGACCGTTGACATGGTATTATCCTTTCAGACGTGAAACAGCTGAAGTCGTGGTGTTAGGCATCAGAAGTTAGAAAACTACTGAAGACCATGGTTTTGACTTCAGATGATTGAAACAACTGAGGATTTGGTGTTTGTCATCAGTAGTTATGAAACTACTGAGGACAGTGGTTTTGTCATCAGCTGTTGTAAACAACTGAAGGCTTGGTATTAGTCATCAGTAGTTACAAATACTATGAAGACATGGTTTTGCTTCAGTTGTTAGAATGAAACAGCAGTTGTACAAACGACTGAAAAGAAAGTTCTCTTCAGCTGTTTTCGTCAATTCTTAGCTTTTCAGCTGTTTCATACTGTCCTCAACACATTCATCAGTCTTTTTGGCTGATTTCAGTTGTTTCATAGGACATATGTACTTATCTGTTTTTACTAATTGCAGTAGTTTTAACTGCATCAGTAGATGTAACTACATCAGTAGTTTAGAACAGATGAAGTACTTCAGTACTTGTGAGACATTTAGCCTTCAGTAGTTATAAAAACTACTGAGGGTAAAAGAGCTCATCAGTACTACTTATATGACATAGGTGCTAATGATCATCAGTACTGATTACTAAGATCATCAGTAGTTGTCACTTATTCTAGCTGCAGCATACCAAGCCTTAACACCAGGTTTTGGAAAGTTGAACTATCCAAAGGCTTAGTAAAATGTCTGCAAGCTCATCAGCACTAGGCACAAACTTAGGATCAATCAGACCTTTTTCAAAACAGTCCCTTATAAAATGATGTCTGATCTCTATATGTTTGGTCCTAGAGTGCTGGACTGGATTTTTGACAATGCAAAGAGCTGAAGCACTATCCATTAACAATGGAGTCTTAGTCTCTGTAATGCCATAATCCAAAAGTTGGTTTTGAAGCCAGAGTACCTGAGAGGTGCAGCTTGCAGCAGCAATGTACTCTGCTTCAGCAGTTGATGTAGCAACTGAGGTCTGTTTCTTGCTCTGCCAAGAAATCAAGCAGTTGCCTAGGAATTGACATCCACCAGAAGTTGATTTCCTGGTCAACTTACACCCTGCATAGTCACTGTCAGAAAAAGCAACTAATTGACTAGAATGTCCAGTAGAATACCATAAACCTAGAGATGGAGTGCCTTGCAGATATCTAAAGATCCTCTTGACTGCAATCAGATGAGACTCTTAGGTGCAGCCTGAAATCTGGCACAAACACATGTAGCAAATAATATCTGGTCTAGAAGCTGTTAAATACATCAAGGACCCAATCATACATCTGTAAAGTGTTTCATCAACCACTTTACCTTTCTGATCTGTATCCAGTTGTGTGGTGCTGCACATGGGGGTAGAACAGGGCTTATAGTTTTGTAAATCAAACTTTTGCAAAAGATCTTTTGTGTATTTGGACTGATGAATGAAAATTCCATCAGCCTTTTGTTTGATTTGCAACCCCAGAAAGAACTGTAATTCTCCCATGGCACTCATTTCAAACTTCTGTTGCATCAACTTTGTAAAGGCATCACACAACTTTGGATCAGAGGATGCTAAAATGATATCATCTACATAATTTGAACAAGTAGATTATGCTGCCCAGCTTTCTTAATGAATAAAGTCTTATCTATGGAGCCTCTAGTGAAATTATTTTCCAGAAGAAAGTTTGATAATGTCTCATACTAGGCTCTAGGAGCTTGTTTTAACCCATAAAGAGCCTTATCAAGCTTATACACCCAATTAGGATGTTTATTGTCCTCAAAGCCTGGAGGGTGACATACATAAACCTCTTCTTAAGTTTTCCATACAAAAATGCACTTTTGACATCCATTTGAAAAACTTTAAGGTTTTGATAAGCAGCATAAGCTAAAAACAATCGAATTGCTTCCAGTCTGGCTACAGGGGCAAAGGTTTCATCATAATCATACCTTCTTCTTGTGCAAACCCCTGAACAACCAGTCTGGCCTTGTTCTTAACAATAAGCCCATTTTCATCAGTTTTGTTCCTAAACACCCATTTAGTGCCTATTGCACACTTACCTGGAGGTAGAGGAACCAGTTCCCACACTTGCTGTTTCTTGAACTGAAGAAGCTCAAGCTGCATGACATCAACCCACCATTGTCCTATAAAGCAATGTGATAATTCTTTGGCTCTTGCTGACTGATGAAGAGAGCATAGAAGCAGAAATTTGACAATTGACTTCTTGTTGATACTCCAGCAGTGATATCACAATGATTTGAGACATAGGGGATTCTTCAGATCTTGATACACAATGAGATCTGTGCAAGTGTTTGTAGCAGGCTCAGCAGTAACATGGGGATGGTGAATCATTTCCTTGAAACCAATCATTGGATGGTAATTCAAAGGGAGTTGAATCGAAAGAGATCTCATCAGCATTGTTGTGGATGGTGCTACTGGAGCTACAGAACATCAGGTCTAGCTGAATCAGGCAGCTGATCACTAACCTGAAGAGGTGAGTACTGCACTCATCATCATCATCATCAGCAGTACCACCAGGTGGTGAACTGTTGACAGGAACAACAGCAGGAGTTTGATAAGGAACATATTGCAGTATGTCCAAATCAAATAACTCCACAGGGCTTTGTGGAATCTTGTCCTTTGGAGATTCATTGAACTTAACATGTAGAGCTCTTCAACCATCTTTGTTCTGCAGTTGTAGACTCTGTATGCTTGCAAGTAGATGAATAACCAACAAAATACCCTGCATCCACCTTAGGATCAAATTTATGGAGTTGATCCTTTGTGTTGAGAATAAAACAGGGACACCCAAATGCTTTGAAAAATGAAATCAGAGGAGCCAAATGATGGAGAACTTCATACGGAGTCTTCATCAACCTCTGATTTACTAAAACTCTATTTTGCACTATAGCAAGCTGTGTTGACAGCTTCAGCCCAAAAGGTCAGTGGCAAACCTGAGTCAGCCAGCATGGACCTTGCAGCTTCAATGAGGGTCCTGTTCTTTCTCTCCAAATCCATTTGTTCTGGAGTCCTTGGAATGCTAAACTGCCTTTTGATCCCCTTTGAAAGATAGAAGTCATCAAGTGTATGATTTCTGAATTCAGTTCCATTGTCACTCCTAATACACTTGACTGGAAGGGAATACTGCTTCTCAATATACAACACAAAGTGAATAATCTTTTGAGCAGCCTCATCCTTTGAATGTAGAAAGAAAGTCCATACAAATCTGGAGTAATCATCCACAATTACCAGACAGTATTTCTTCTTTGCCATGCTCATTACTCTCACAGGACCAAATAGATCCATATGCAGTAATTGCAAGCAGGCAGTGGACTTAGGCACTTCAATAGGAGGGAATGAGACTTTGTGCTGTTTTCCTTTTAAACAAGCAGTGCAGGTTTCATCACAGTGAAACTCTTTATTGGTAAGCCTCTGACTAAACTATTGTGGGTAAGCTGATTCATGTTTTTGAGATTAACATGACCAAGCCTTCTGTGCCACAGTTTAGATTCTTGAGAAGAGGCTTTGGAAAATAGGCAAGGATTGCCTTTGAGATCTATTTTCTTAGAAAGATCTAAGGCATACACTCTTCCTGTCCTGTTGGCTTTCAGGAGAGTGTGATCATCCAACACCTTGTCAATCAAGTGCAAAACTTTGGATGACAGAATCCTACAGTTTTGACTGGTGAAAAGAGCAACATGGCCTTTATCACACATTTGACTGACACTCAAGAGATTGTACTTGAGATTTTCCACATGATTAACATCATCAAATTTGATTTCTCCATTGGAGACAAAGCCCTTACCAATGATGTAACCCCGAGCATCATTGCCAAAAGAAACAAATCCCTTCTTTCCTTGAGAGTAGTCATGAAGAAGGGTGCTGTTCCCAGTCATGTGCATAGATCCCTCACTGTCTACATACCAGATGCTACTTTGCATGTTGAAGAACCCTGCAATAATAAACAATCAGTTAGTTTTGGAGACCCAAACCTTTTTGGTTTTGGGCCTGGTCTCATCAATAGATGGTAAACTAACAGGTATATCTGAAACAACAGCCTGAGAGGAAGAAGATGGTTTAGAAGAGGAGTCCTTTGGCTTGTACCTCCTTTTCTGTGGTTTCAACATAGGAGCATCTAGTTGGTTAACTCTTCCCAACAGATGTTGAACCATCATAACTAGTGTGTCTGATTTTGTGATAGAGCTTTCAGCTCATCAGACACATTGCCAGTGGAGTTTGATAAGTTCCTATGTTGCACCTTCTTCTTCTGAGCACTCTCAGCTGTCACCTGTTTAACCCCTTCCTTTTTGGATTTCTTTGAGGACTTAAGGGTTACAGGATTTGATGTTGCTGATACAAATGTGGTCTCAAACTCAGTTTTCATTTTTACCATTTTCTCATTAATTTCTTCTTTTTGTTTGAGTTTGGAACCTCTTTTGTACCAACAATCATCTGTAAGATGATTGAACAAACCCATATTTTACATGGTTTCTTCTTCATCTTAGGTTGATCATCAACTAAAGAGGGTGAAGCAACTGAAGACTTGTTCTTCAATGCTTGGAAGCATTGTTTGCTTTCTTGACAACCTCTTTAGTAGACTTCAAACTCTTTCTACGTGTCAGTTTTCTTCTCTTCAGTACTGACATCAGTTGAAGTTTGAACTTCAGGTGTTAAATCCTGCTCTCTAGTCCTTTCAGGACTTCAGAATTAACTCTTGAGTTGATCAACTCATTAATCATGTGAGTGTCAGCATTTGAACCATCAACATCAGCTGATAGGTTCAAAGAGGGCTTGATGCTGACCGCTACTTCTGATTGTGCTGTATCAGAAGGCAGATCACATGATGTGATGGATTGGTTATCACTCTCACCATCAGATTCTACCTCTGCTCTTGGGGTAAAGTCTGTAGGTGGAGCAGTGTGATTGTAACCAATTCCAAACTTCACATTTGAGCAGATTGCTTACTAAGAAGCATTTCAAAACCTTTGCATGATTGTACCCATCTATCACACTCTACTGGGTAACTACAAGGGTTTCTTTGAGATCTTTGTACTTCTCTAGAAGTACCTCTTCTCTAGCCTTATCATCAATTATTTGGCAATTCAGTTTATAAATCTCATCATTTTTATCTTTAAGCACAGACTCAAACTCAGCTTTGTTTTTGGAAATTATTTGTTCTAGCTCAATGTTCTTATTAATTAGAGCTACATTTGCTTCTCTAATGGAAGCAAATGCTGCTATGCAAGGTTCAGAACATAATTTGGCTTGTGCCCAGAGGATACCTGTGATACCTGAGGTGTAGAGGCATTAAAAGATGAAGTATCAGCAGACTCAAATCCATAAGAGCTAGATTCCCAAAAGGACTGTCACCACCATGTTGACCAGCACCTGAGAACAGTTGGTCATGACCAGACATGTCATCTGGTAAACTGCTCCAGTCAACAACTCCTGGGGTGAAGAAGCTGTGTGTGTGAGGTTGAGGTTGTTGATGTGATTGAGATGGCTGAGGTTCTGGTAGTGCATGAGGTTGTGGTGCCATAGGAACTTGAACTTGATTTGACTGTGGCATGTAATAATAAGGGTCGAATATGGCATTTGACCCTGAGGAACAAAATATGCTGGAGATTGTTGTTGGGGATGATGACTAGAAGTGACAGGATGTTGCCCTCTGTGTTGTTGACTATTGCTAGGAAAAGTCACAAAGGGTGCAGTGGAGTTAGATCCAGTTGATCTACACTCTCTTGCAAAGTGTCCAAGCCTTTGGCATTTTTGACACCTTCACTTGCTCTTTTCAAAACCAACTTTGTTTTGCCAGAGAGTCCTGAGAATTCTTCTTCCAGTTCTTTTATAGAACTTCTGAGATCTGATATTTATCAGGGCCATTTGGCACAAAATATCCATCTCTTCTAAGTCATCATCAACAATCCCCTTGAGATCATCCATATGAAGAATAGATTGTCATTATTACACCCAGTAAACTGACCATCAACACTCACAAATGCAGAATCAGAAGTGCTTGAAGAGAAATTTATATGCTCATCATACTGGCATTCAGATGAAGCATTATTCTGACTCAGACCCACCAAGGCAGTGTTGCCTGGTACAAAGTCTTCAGTGAGCTTTCCAGATGAAGACAGCTTCTCTTCTGTTCTATCTCTCTCTCAAACGTGAGCAGTTTCCCATGGAGTTGGGTGAGAGATAGTTTGTCCAAACCAGCACTGGAGCGTAGGACAGTAGTATGTGTCCCATCTCTCAGGGCATGATATGAGAAATCTGTTATTCATTTGGATATTTGTGTACTCAAGTTTGACCTTTTTAATTCAGAGAACAAACAAGAGAACCGCTCATATTGTTGAGTCAGTGTCTCACCCTTTCTATGAGAAAATGTCTCATACGTTGGGCGAGGATTTCTTTATTATTTGCCAAGACCTCATTAGTTCCTCCAAATTGTTCTTTCAAGGCATTCCAGAGGTCATGGGCAGTTTCATGATGCATTAGCCCAGAATAAATTCATTGGCAGTGCCATGGCCAGAATTCCATGGGCTTTTGCATCAATTTCAAGCAAATTCTTATCCTCATCTGAGTATTGCTCCCTCCTCTTCGGAACCATTTGATTGGTTCCAGGTTATTCATCATAGGCTTGTGTGGACCATGTACCACTGATGTCCAACAACCTGCGCTGTTAACAGACAGGTGATGGAGCATTCGTCTTTGCCATATGTTATACTCATTCCTAACCAGCATTGGTGGCTTGGTTGAGGAACCAGTATTATGAGGATCATTGGAGGGAGTAGTCATTTTCAGTTCAAAAACAATTTAATTCAATTTTAAAGTTTTACACAGACCACAACACACTCAATGAAAACCAGGAAAAGATCTCAGGATGATGACCAGAAATACAGAAAATTCAATCTCTATAAACGTTTCTTGCAAAAACAAAGCTAATTCAATCAAACTTAGATCTTGAATAGCAGTTTCAATGATCAATATTAGATCGATCAATGATTAACCTGCTCTGATACCATTTGACAGGATCAGCGATCACAAGTTTGATGTATTAGAGTTTAAAGCAGCGGAATACGAACAGGAATTAGACAAATTGTAGCAAGAAGTCGATGCTTGTATGCATTAAGAGCACATAAGGTTATAGCAAGAGAATATATTTCTGATTCAAGGAATGTTTATAGATAAGGAATGTTCTTAATCAAGTCATTCAAATCATTCCGTTCATTCATTCACTTATTACAATAGGTTGTCACTCCTTATATAGAGTGCAACAGACACTGTTGTTATCACGGAAAGTGACAACTGACAGATCTAATACAAAAATAACTAACTCTTAACAAACTACTGAAATGTTCACAACTACTGAGAACATATCAGGGTGTTAAGTACAAAATATAAAACTACTGAAACTACAACGACTGAAGAACAAGCTCTTCAGTCGTTTTACAAAACTACTGAAACATAAAACTACTGAAACTAGAAATATAATACTACTGATATCACAACTACTGAAGAAGTACTCTTCAGCAGTTGTGACAAACTACTGAGGCTTCAGTACTTGATCTTCAGACTTTGACCTTCAGATGTTTCATCAGCTGATGATTTTAGTAGATATCATCAGCTGATGTCTTCAGTCTTTGTCTTCAGACTTTGTACTCATTTGTTGATCTTCAGCACTTGTAAACTCTTCAGCTGTTGTACTTCAGTACTTTGGTCTTTCAGCTTCAGCACTTGTGTTCTTCAGCTGTTGTACTTCAGCACTTTTTAGTCTTCAGCTGTTGAAGTCTTCAGCACTTGATCTTCAGCTGTTGAAGACTTCAGCACTTGTCAAACTGCTGATGAGCTTTCAGCAGTTGTTGTGATACCATGTGGGACTTAGAGGTTTTCTGATCTTGGCTCATTGTTCTTTTGGTCCAACACCCCCATATGGCCGAGAGTTTTGTGGGCTGGATTGGTCCCCTTTCAAATTTTAAAGATGCTATTTTATATGCTTGATTAGGATCTTTAAAATTTGGGTAATGGTTGTTTGTTTGTTTGAACCAAACCCATTTGTTCTTGGTTTATGTTGGCCAAGAATATGGGTTGAAAAGGGGCTGCCATATCATTTGTTATGTGCATATGGATGTGTATATGATGTTCATAACCTAGCCAATACCTTGTATTTGGATTGCGTTTTTGTTGTGATGTTGTTTGATTATCCATTGGGTTGCCATATTATTTATTTGGTTTGTAATCTATTATTATTTATGTTGGTTGTAATAATAAGTAGATTAGTTATATTTCTTTTACTAGTAAAATGTATTAGGATTATATTTAAAAGGAGTTCAAGAAGACTTCGTTTTGGTTTGGGCCATTTTAGGCCCAAATGGGCCTCATAGCCCAAGATTGGTTTTAAGCCCAATAACCAAAGCCCAAGCATGAAGGCCCAAGAAAGCTAGGAGCTGAAGTTGGAGTCCCAAAAATCCCAAATAAAACAAATCAATGACAACACAAATGGACACTTGATGCATTAGGATGCGGGATCAAGTGGGAGCACACCATCTCAATGCCTTGTGTCATGTTTATGCTTATTATTGACCCTCTTGGCACACTTGTTTTGGCCAACAAGTGTTGCCAATCATTGGCTATGGTTATGGACTTGTGGTTGTTTTATCAGCATGTATGGTTGATTTATGTTCTACTTATCTTATTATGGAATTGGATAGTTTACACTCGAAATCTATCACACGCATAAAATTGGTTCCTTAGAAATCAATAAGTGATAAAAGGGTTTTACCAAAGGTTATTGATTTCATAATTAAATGAGCCATTAAAAGGAATTTTGAAATAAGTTTTCAAATTAACTACCATGTATTTGAATGCATACAAATGCAAGATATTATAAATTGTTTTCCAATTAGATTTTGTGAAACTAAATCCCTTTTCAAGTCAAACACCATCCTATTATACAACACTCGAATCATTTGAATTTAATGTGGGATAAAGGTCACCTAACCATATTAAAGGAACTTATGGTTTTGAGGTGGGTTTGCCATATTTATGGATAAAGGTCACCTAACCACTAATATTAGCAAATCCGCACGTGTGTCTA
The DNA here is from genome assembly GCA_025506515.1 of Flaveria trinervia. NCBI lineage: Eukaryota > Viridiplantae > Streptophyta > Magnoliopsida > Asterales > Asteraceae > Flaveria > Flaveria trinervia. The sequence goes on from CM046456.1 coordinate 37,468,879, forward strand.
AGTAGGACGACTTAATTTGGAAATCATGCATTAGGATCACCGAAGCATGACGTACAAAGGGTGTTGATGGGATAAACATGCCTAACAAACATAAGATGTTTAACCGATCCCATACACTAGAAATTGTAATAGGTTACAATTGTCAAACGTTGACTACCTTGTTAATTTAAATAAAGGGATAAAGGTCACCTAACCAATATTTGAATGTAACGTTGGATTCTAAAATTTTGACTATTAATTGTCTATGAGACAAAAAGGGTATTAATAATCAAAATCCATTGATATTAAAAGTACTAAAAATTTAACTTTGTAATATTGTAGATGGCTAACAACAACAACGCAATCCCGACCGTCCATAACCTATCACTAAGGACCATCCTTGAAAAGGAACGTCTAAACCATGGGAACTTCATGGATTGGTACCAAAACTTGAGAATAGTTCTCAACAAGAAAAGAAGTCCTATGTATTAGACGATCCCATTCCTGATCAACCCGATGAAAATGACGTTGAGGCCTTTGCCGAATGGGTCAAGTACACCGAAGACTCTGTGCAAGTCTCGTGTCTCATGCTGGCGAGTATGATACCTGATTTGCAAAAAGACTTTGAGAACCACAATGCCTATGACATGATCCCAGTTGAAGGAAATGTTCCAACAACAATCAAGGGTGGAGCGCTTCGAAACCGTTCGGGCACTTCATGCATGTCGAATGGACGAGACCCAATCGGTATCATCCTACGTTCTTAAGATGAAGAGCCACATTGATCGCCTTGAAAGGCTTAACTGTCGTGTGTCCAACGAGTTGGCAATGGATTTGATCCTCAACTCCCTATCCAAGAAGTTTGATAGCTTCGTTATGAACTATAACATGAATGGATGGGACAAGAGCATTGGTGAGCTTCACTCAATGCTCAAAACGGCCGAGGCAAGCATGGGTAGAAAGGTTCTACCGGTCCTTACGATCAATGAAGGTGGTAGTAGTACAAGGCACCTCCCCGACCCTAGGGAAAATGTTGCCAAAGGGAAGGGACACGTCAAAGGAAAGGGTAAGGCAAAATTGCAGCCGCCCAAACCGAAAGAAAAGAAGCAAAAGGTTGCTCAAGATGATCCGTTTTTGAGTGTGTGAAGTAGGCCATTGGAAACGCAATTGTCCGGTCTATCTCAAAGCGTTGAGATCGAAGAGGGACGCGGGGCAAACTTCAGGTACAATGTTTATGATACTGTTGAGCTTAATGTTATTTCTTCTAACACATGGGTATTAGATACTGGATGTGGAACTCATATTTGCAACTTGTTGCAGGGGTTCAAAAGAAGTGAAAATTATGCAAAAGGGGAAATAAGTCTCTTTATGGGCAATGGTGCAAAGGTTCACGTGGAAGCCCAAGGAGACTACATTTTGAAGCTTCCAAGTGGGTTGGAAGTCATTTGAAGAATGTATTGTATGCTCCTAGCTTGACTAGGAACATTATTTCTGTTTCCCGTTTAAGACAATATGATTATGATTTCAAGTTTGTTGACAATGATATTCATGTTTCCTTAAATCATGTTTTTATTTAAAGCTATACCTTGTAATGGTATTTATGAATTGGTTCATGATAACACAACCTATGATAGCTCTATGTACCAAGCAACCACCAAAGACTCAACCTAATTTGAGTGATTCCTATCTTTGGCATTGTCGCCTTGGTCACATAAACAAAAATCGTATACAAAAACTTCAAAAGAATGGTCTTTTGAAAACCAATGTTGATTCATTTGGTGTATGCGAGTCTTGTTTACAAGGTAAAATGACAAAGGCCCCTTTTAGTGGGACTAATGAAAGGGCAAAAGATTTATTAGGGATCATACATTCCGATGTATGTGGACCTTTTAAACCAACAACTAGGAATGGTGAAAGATACTTCATTACCTTTACCGATGACTATAGTCGATATGGGTATGTGTACTTGTTAAGACACAAACATGAATCTTTTGAAATGTTCAAAATCTTCAAGAATGAAGTAGAAAATCAACTCAACAAACGGTCAAGATTCTTCGTACAGATAGAGGAGGTGAATACCTTAGTAGTGAATTTCAAGAATATCTTAAAGTTGTGGGATTGTCTCACAACTTACTCCACCTGGGACACCACAACATAATGGTGTGTCTGAGAGGAGGAATCGGACTCTATTGGATATGGTTCGATCTATGATGGCTAGAAGTACGCTACCTCTATCATTTTGGGGTTCGCATTGCTCTCCGCGGCCCGTATTTTAAATATGGCCCCAACCAAGAAAGTGGAAAGGACACCTTTCGAAGTATGGCATGGAAGGGTTCCATCACTGTCATATTAAAAGTTTGGGGTGTGATGCTTATCCTAAGCAATACACTCAAAACAAACTGGAAGCCCGATCCACAAAGTGTGTCTTCATTGGATATCCTAGAGATTGTATTGGATATTATTTCTATGATCCGACAAACAGAAAGTGTTTATTGCTCGAAAGGTAGAGTTCTTGGAAACTAAGTTTCTTTTGGAAGAAACTAGTGGAAGAGCAGTGGAACTTGAAGAGGTTCAAGATTCACAAGGTGATACATAATTGGTTGATACTAACAATCAACATGAGGATGTTGAAAATGATCATATGGATGATCAAGATACACAAGACGTTCGTAGGTCTGGTAGAATTAGTGTTCCTCCTGAGAGATATGGATTTTTCATGGATGGATGCTATGTGGTAGATTCGGATGAACTAACCACATACCATGATGCAATGTCAAAACCTGATTTTGACAAATGGCAAGAAGCCATGAACGTTGAGATGCAATCCATGTATGATAACCAAGTTTGGGAATTGGTTACACCACTTCTTAAGTCCAAGGTCGTTGGAAGTAAGTGGGTTTTCAAGAAGAAAACCGATATGCATGGAAACTTGGATACTTATAAAGCTAGACTCGTAGCGAAAGGTTTCACTCAAACTCAAGGGATTGATTATGATGAAACTTTCTCCCCTGTGGCAATGCTAAAGTCTATTAGGATATTATTTGCCATAGCAGCATATTATGACTATGAGATTTGGCAAATGGATGTCAAAACTGCTTTCCTAAATGGATATCTTGAGGAAGATGTCCATATGGAACAACCTGAACGTTTTGTCGATCCAAAACATCCTAACAAGGTATGCAAGTTAAAGAAATCAATCTACGGATTGAAATAAGCGTCAAGAAGTTGGAATCACCGTTTTGATGATGAAGTAAAGAAATTTGGCTTCATCAAAAACGCTGATGAAGCTTGTGTGTATAAGAAAGCTAGTGGGAGCATTATTACTTTCCTTGTATTATATCGATGACATTCTACTTTTTGGAAACGACATTCCAACCTTGGAAGGTGTAAAAACCTGGCTTGGAAGCTGTTTTTCCATTAAGGATCTAGGTGAAGCCACCTATATTTTGGGAATTAAGATCTATAGGATAGATCAAGGCAGTTGATAGGTTTAAACCAAAGTGCATACATTGAAAAGATCTTGAAGAGGTTCAAGATGGAGAATTCTAAGAAAGGTTTTGTGCCTATTCAAAAGGGGACGATATTGAGCTCATCTCAATGCCCCAGTTCAAAGGTTGAACAGAAAGAATGAATGGAGTCCCATATGCATCTGCTATAGGATCCATCATGTATGCAATGATATGTACTAGGCCAGACGTGTCATGTGCTCTGAGCATGACAAGTAGATATCAGCAGAATCCTGGTAATAGTCATTGGATGGCTGTTAAAAGTATTTTGAAATACCTTAGGAACACTAAGGATATGTTCTTAATATATGGATCTGGTGAGGAGGAGCTCGTTGTAAAGGGTTACACGGATGCGAGTTTCCAAACTGATCGAGATGATTCTCGATCACAGTCGGGATATGTCTTCATTATGAATGGAGGAGCAGTCTCTTGGAAGAGCTCAAAGCAAGATGTAGTGGCACCATCTACAACAGAATCAGAATACATTGCCGCTTCATTGGCAGCTCAAGAAGCCGCGTGGCTTAGGAAGTTCATTGCTGATCTAGGGTAGTTGCTACCATTCAGACCCCTAGAGATCTTTTGTGACAACGAGGTGCGATTGCTCAAATCAAGGAACCTCGTGCTCATCAAAGACTCGGCACATTGAACGGAGATTCAACTACATAAGGGATGAAGTTGAAAAGGAAAAATATGTATTCGCAAAGTTCACACCGATCAAACATCACGGATCCTTCACGAAGCTCCTAGATAGGTCAAAGCATGAAAGTCATACTTGTGCCTTGGACTTCGATATTCGAGTGATTGGATTGATCAATTTTGTATTTGGATATTGGAACTTATGTTTTTTCCTCATTCTATGGTTATAATTTCATTGTCCTTCCATTTTAGCATGTTTAATTCCAAGAATAAGTAAGTTATTCTAAACGTCCGTGGTCATTCATACTTGTGGAACAACTATGAATATAAGACTATAATGAACTTGGATTGGTTGATATTCATAAGGTATGAATATAGAGAAACCGTTGCTACCAAGGTTCATTGATATCTATGTTGGATTCTGTATGCCCAAGACACATAGAACATTGATGTGGTTATACTTGTGATCCAAGTCGGGTCATACCCAATAACAAGCTTAGCAAACACCAATTACTACTTAATTGATGATATGATCATACAATTAAATAATCACACCAATTTAGAAAATGGGTTTTCAAATATTGTATGTGAGAAGAACAAATTATGAGGATATTTTGTTCATGGATATTATTTGTTATGTTGTTTAAATTAGTTAAGCAACATAAAATAATAAAAGTATGTGTACATATTATATATAAACTAAAAGGTTAATTATGTATAATATTTAAAAAACTTTTGTAAATTTAAAAGGGAGATTTTAGTGAAAACCCTAAGGGTTTTTAAGAGTTTCGGCCGCCCCATGGCAGCCAACTCTCTCTTCCTTTCTTTTGTGTTCTTGGAACAAAAGATCCCTTTGGACACACACATACTTCATCTAGCCCTTTCTCACATGCAAAATCAACACAAGAATTCGAGTTCCTCATCTAGAAGAGAAGTCTCACGGTTGGAACAAGGCTCCAGCATCTTGATGTCTCACGGCTGAAAGAAAGTTCCAGCAACTTTCTTGATCTGATTTTGGTGTCAAATCCTAGCAAAGATGGTGTTTTCTTATAGGCTTGTGGGTATGATTGCTTGAGGACATCTATCTTGATGTTTTGGTCATTCAAAAGCATCATCATCTTGATCAAATCCACGGTTTTGACAGCTTCTGGAAGGTAGTTCCATTGTGTTGTTTTGGTTGTTTTGTTTTATCTTGATAACTAGTTCAAACACATATATTTGATCCTATGATTTTGGGTTTGTTGGAACAAAGTTATGAGCTTTAATTTTTCAGATTATAGAACATGATATTAAGTTCATATTCCGCTTCGTTTTTTCTTGTTTAAATGGTTAAACAACATCGTCCAACAAATCCCAACATTGGCATCTAGAGCCGGATATGTGGATGACTAGTTTCATGTGTTCTTGTAAATTTTGTTTTATAAGGATTTAACAACCATTATTAGGGCTGTTTTGTGATGATTTGATGAACCCCAACCTTTCAAGGTTATAATCATGCATGCTTATGATGAATCTTGAAAGGAAAGATATCATTTTGGTTGATGTGTTTTTTTTTGGACATAAGACCCTAAATTCTTGGTTTATGTTGGCTGAAAATTTAGGGTCAAATGGGGTTCATTTTGGATCTTGGAATGATGTATATATGGTTATTGTATTAGTGCATAACATAGCCTTGACCTTGTTTGTTATGGTTTTGGTAGATTGTAATCTTGTCATGTTGGTTGTATTCATTCTTTATGGTTGTAATAATTTCTTTGTGTTTTTCTATTGGGTTGTAATTTGTTTATTCATTTGGCAATGTAATAAATAGATTAGGAGTATTTTCTTTTACTAGAAAATATGTATTAGGATATATATTTTGTAAAAGAAGATGCTCGGGAGTTGAAGCACAAAAGGAAGACACAAAGGATGGACTTGAAGCATTTGGATGCAAGTTCAAGTGGGGGTCTTTGAGATCTCATCATTTGTGTTATGTTGAACCCTTAGGAAAGACCTTATGACAACACTTGTGATGGCAAACAAGTGTAGTCAACTTAGTGGCTATGGTTATGCACATATGTTTGAATGATTATGCTTGTTTGGTTGTTTGTTGTATGATTGTTGTTTGATATTTGGATATGCATAACAAACTCATTAGCAAACTTAACAAGCTGAATTTTATGGTTCCTAATCATTAAGTAACTAATAAAAGGTTATTAAAAGGATTAATGATTTCAAAATAAAAGAGGTTTTATTAAAAGAGAACCATAGGATACCATGTACTTGAAAGCATGCAATTACAAGGTACATAGAGCTTTCAAAGTCTTGAATTAATGGAACTTAAATCCCTTTGGAAACAAGTTTAACACCATCCTTTTACACGACACTCGAATCACTTGAGAACTATTGTGGGATAAAGGTCACCTAACCACTTGTAGGGAACTTGTGTTTTTGAGATGAGTCTAACGTACTTGTGGGATAAAGGTCATCTAACCGCTTGTATGTGAAAACTCACACGTGTGTGTAAGAAGGACGACTTGAATTGGAAACCATGTGCTTAGGGTCACCGAAGCATGGCGTACAATGGTGTTGATGGGATTAAACATGCCGACTAAACATATGATGTTTAACCGATCCCATAAGACTAGAAGTTGCAATAGGTTGCAATTGTCAACTGTTGACTACCTTGTTAATTTAAATAATGGGATAAAGGTCACCTAACCATCATTTAAATGTAACGTTGGATTCTAGATTTTAGTTGTTAATTGTCTATGAGACATTTAAGGGTATTAATGATTAAAATAATTTTATCAAAAATACTAAAATGAACTTTGTCAAATATTGTAGTGATGACCGCTAATTATAATGCCCCACCCCGATCGTCCCTTCCCTATCACTGAGATCCAATCCCAAGAGGGATCGTCCTAACCATAATTATCTTATGAACTCATTTTGAGACTTGAGAATCGTTCTCAAGAATGAGTAAAGTTCTATGTCCTTGATGATCCCATACCTCACCAACCCACCGCTATTGATGTTAAGGCCTTTTGACGACTGGGTTAAGCACACTAAGAATGAGTAAAATTCAAGCACTTTATACCTGTCACATGAAAGAGACCCAATCGATATCATCTTACATATTCTTAAGATGAAAAGCCATATTGATAGCCTCAAGACGCTTAACTGTCCTGTCTCAAAGTAGTTGGCCAAGGATTTGATCCTTAATTGCCTAACTAAAGGTTTGAGACATTCATAATAAGTTTTAATATGAATGATGGGACAAGAGTATCGGTGAACTTCACGCAATGCTCAAAGTAACCAAGGCAGGGATAGGTAGATAGGTTCTACCTATTCTCTCGATCAATAACGGAGGCTATAAGAAGTGGCTCATCCCGATACTAAAGCAATTATTGCCAAAAGAAAAGGATACATCAAAGCAAAGGTTAAAGCGAAACCTCAAAAAAAACCTAAGCTTATAAAGCCGAAGGTAACGGAGAACGATCCATGCTTTGAGTATGGAGAGATAGGACTATAAAAGGGAATTGTCCCTCCTATCTCAAGGAGTTGAAAGACAAGAGGGTTTTGGGCAAACCTCAAATACAATTCCATGATTCACACGTTGTTTTTAAATGCGATTTCTTCAATCACATGGGTATTGGACACCGGATGTGAGACTCTCACTTGCAATTATTGCAAAGGGTTTCAAATGAAATTGCGCTTCAAGGGAGGAAACTCTATTTTGAGACCTTCAAAAGTTTTGGAAGTTGTTCTCAAAACATTTTGTATGCACCTAGTGTGACTAGGAACATAATTAATGTTTCCTATTAAAACAATATGATCATGATTTAAATTTTGCAAATAATGGTATTTAGTTTTTGATGATGTATATCATTTTAAGGATATGCCATTTTTAATGATATCCATGAATTGGTTCATGATAGATCATCCTATAATAACTTATTATACACATTAAGCAACAAAACTTAAAAGGGTTTAAGTTAATTATTACATTTGACATTGTCATCTTGGTCACATAAACCAGAATTGGATTCAAACACTTCAAAAGAAGGGTCTTTTGGAAACAAATGAAAATGTTTCATTTGATGAGTATGAACCAAAGACTTGTTAGGAATGATACATTTGATTGTATATGATCCTTTTAAGACAATGTCTAAAACTGGTAAAAGATACTTCATTACTGTTACCGACGATTACAGTCGGTATTATTGTGTGCACTTGATGACACATAAGCATGAAGCTTTTGAAATGTTCAAAATCTTCAATAATGAAGTAGAAAATCAACTCCGCATAATTATCTATGTTCTTCATTCTCATAAAGGATAAACTGAACCCTATTTGGATATGGTTCAATTCATTATGGCTATAAGCTTTTCACCTTTATCATCTTAGTTTTTCGCACTACTCTCCACGGCTCGTATTTTGAATATGGCCCAAACCAAGAAAGTGGGTTCGACACCTATCGAAATATGGCATGGAAAGGTTCCATCGCTATCATATTTAAAGGTATGAGGTTGTGGAGCTTATGTTAAGCTTAACACCCAAAACAAATTGGAAAGTCGATCCACTGAGTGTATATTTGTTGGAAATCCCAAAGATTGTATAGGATACTGCTTCTTTGATCCAACAAAGCAAAAGGAATTTATTACTCGATGGGTCGAGTTCTTGGAAGCCAAGTTCCTTATTGAAGGAATGACGCATGGATCAGTGGAATCTGATGAGAATCAAGATCCACGAGCCGATACACGTTTGGTTGACACTAGCTATCAACAAGAGGTTGTTGATGATGATGAAGAAGTTGATCAATACATGCAAAACGTTCACAAATCTGGTAGAATTAGTATTCCATCTGAAAGATAAGGATATTCCATGAATGGATGCTATATGGTTGTACCTTGTGGGCTAACCATATACCAAGATGTTGTGTCCAATTTGGATTGGAACAAATGGCTAGAAGCCATGAACGTAAGGATGCAATTCATGTATAACAACCAAATTAGGGAATTGGTTGAACCTCCACTTAACTCCAAACCGGTTGGATACAAGTGGGTTTTCAAGTGGAAAACAAATATACATGGAGACTTGAATACTTATAAGTCAAGACTTATAGCATAAGGTTTCCATCAAACTCAATTGGTTGATTATGATGAAAATCCTACGCCTGTGGCAATGCTAGGGTCAATTAGGATATTAAGTGCCATAACTGCACATTTTGAATATGAGTTTTGGCTAATGGATGTCAAAACCGCTTTATTTAATGGACATCTCGTTGAGACTGTCCGTATAGTTCAGCATGATGGTTTTGTCGATCCGCGACATCCTAATAAAGTATACAAGTTAAAGTGATAAATCTATGATTGAAACAAGCATCAAAAGGTTGTGTATATATGAAAGCTAGTGGGAGCATAATTGTACTCTCAGTGTTGTATGCTGATGACGCACTACTATTTGAAAATGATATTCCAACCTTGGAAGGTGTTAAAACCTAGCTTGGAAGATGTTTTTCATAAGAAGATCTCGTTTAAACCACCCATATTTTGGAATAAGGATCTATAAGGATAGGTCGAGGTGGTTGATAGGGTTAAACCAAAGTGCATATATTTATAAAATCTTGAAAAGGTTCGAGATGGAAAACTCTTAGAAGGTATGGTACCTATTCAAAGAGAGATAATGATAGACTACGTCTCAATGTCCAAGCTCATAGGATGAGCAAAATCAAATGAGGATATCCCATACGCATCTGCTATAGGATCCATCATTTGACTGATGATATGCACTAGACCGGACGAGTCATGCTTATTAGGTATGACAAAGTAGATACCAAAAGAAATAACCATTGGATGGCTGTTAAAAGTATGATGAAATACCTTAGTAGAACTAAGGATATGTTTCTAATATACGGATCTATTGAAAAGGAAGTCCGTGTAAAGGGTTACACAGATGCGGGCTCCCAAAACTGATCGATATGACTCTCGATCACAATCGGGTGTACTTCCATTATGAATGGAGAAGAGGTATCCTTGAAATGTTCAAAGCAGGACTTGGTGGCATTATTCACTATAAAGTCCGAATACATAGCCACTTCATTGGCAGCTTTGGAAGCTGCATGGATAAGTTTGTCCATTGCTTATCTAGGGGTGTTCTCTACTATTCAAGACCCCCTAGACATCTTTGGTAAATTACGTGGGTGGGATTGCTCAAATCAAGGAACCCCGTACTCATCAAAGACTAAGCACCTTGAGCGGAGATTCAACATCATAAGGGATGGAGTTGAAAAGGGTAAAATATGTATTCGTAAATTTCATAAAGATCAAAACGTTACGAATCCACTCACGAAGCTACTTGTGAGGGCAAAGTTTGAGGGTCATACTTGTGCCTTAGAACTTCGATATTCTAGTGATTGGAATTGGTCTGTTTAGTATTTAATGTATGGAACAATTGTAACTTTAACTCTTTTATATCTTTGAGTCATGTTCCTTTTAGCATGATTACATCCATGAATATGTTTATTATTCTAAATGTTCGTAGTCTGTCATATTTGTGGGAACAAATATGAATGTAAGACTATTATGAACATGGATTGGTAGATATTCATAAGGTATAAATATAGAGCAATTGGTTGCTACCAAGGTTCATAAATATTTATGGGATACAAATATTGGACTGACCCGCGTCTCAATTTTACTACATGGAATCTTCTAGATTGATCATAAGTAAATTTGAGTAAAGGCGAATATCATTTGGTATCCTCTGACCTGAGATACATATTGGGTTTTGATATTCATCAAGTGTTATACCTTGAGCTAGTTCTTCGCTGCTCTGAAATAATGGTCAGTACATAAGGCTATGTTTAGGTATAACATAAGGTGATTGTGAGAAACGTATGTAGTCAAGATGGAATTTGTTCCTCTTATTCGTTGAGAGCAAGATGTCTAAGGCCTGATTAAGTTAAATCAACAAGGAATGATCATTCTGTGTCCTTGGATTTAACATGACATCTGTAACAAAAGGATAGATGATTGATTCACCTAAATCATTTCAAGTTGGATAAATTGAAGGGGATGATGTTATTGAATGGCTTTAAGTCATGCGTATTAAGGGTAGTAAACCGTTGTTAGGCGGTATTTACTGCTTGCATCAATCTTCTATGTATCTTGTGCAAGTGGGAGACTGTTGGATTCTGTATGCCCAAGACACATAGAACATTGATGTGGTTAATACGTTGTGATCCAAGTCGGGTCATACCCAATAACAAGCTTAGCAAACACCAATTACTATTTAATTGATGATATGATCATACAATTAAATAATCACACCAATTTAGAAAATGGGTTTTCTAAATAAATTGTATGTGAGAAGGAACAAATTATGAGGATATTTTGTTCATGGATATTATTTGTTATGTTGTTTAAATTAGTTAAGCAACATAAAATAATAAAAGTATGTGTACATATTATATATAATTAAAAGGTTAATTATGTATAATATTTAAAAAACTTTTGTAAAATTTAAAAGGAAGATTTTAGTGAAAACCCTAAGGGTTTTTTAAGAGTTTCGGCCGCCCCATGGCAGCCAACTCTCTCTTCCCTTTCTTTTGTGTTCTTGGAACAAAAGATCCCTTTGGACACACACATACTTCATCTAGCCCTTTCTCACATGCAAAATCAACACAAGAATTCGAGTTCCTCATCTAGAAGAGAAGTCTCACGGTTGGAACAAGGCTCCAGCAGCCTCTTGATGTCTCACGGCTGAAAGAAAGTTCCAGCAACTTTCTTGATCTGATTTTGGTGTCAAATCCTAGCAAAGATGGTGTTTTCTTATAGGCTTGTGGGTATGATTGCTTGAGGACATCTATCTTGATGTTTTGGTCGTTCAAAAGCATCATCATCTTGATCAAATCCACGGTTTTGACAGCTTCTGGAAGGTAGTTCCATTGTGTTGTTTTTGTTGTTTTGTTTTATCTTGATAACTAGTTCAAACACATATATTTGATCCTATGATTTTGGGTTTGTTGGAACAAAGTTATGAGCTTTAATTTTTCAGATTATAGAACATGATATTAAGTTCATATTCCGCTGCGTTTTTTCTTGTTTAAATGGTTAAACAACATCGTTAAGGTCCAACAAATCCCAACAATCTATGGGATTTAGATATTGGACCGACCCGCTCTCAATTATTTATGCATGGAATCTTTGTGATTAGTTATAAGAGATATTGAGTAAAGGCGAATATCATTGTATCCTCAGACCTGAGATGCATATTGGGTCTTAATATTCATCAAGTATTGTACTTTGACTTAGTTCTTTGCTGTTATGAAAGATTGGCAGTACACAAGGCTGAGTTCAGGCATGATATAAGGTGATTGTGAGAGACGTATGTAGTCAAGATGGAATTTGTTCCTCTTATTTGTTGAGAGTTAGATGTCTAAGGCCTGATAAAGTTAAACCCGCGGAGAATGACAATTCTGTGTCTCTGAGATTTAACATGACATCTGTAACAAAAGGAAAAATGATTAATTCACCTAAATCATATTCAAGTAAGGTACTTGAACATGATGATGTTATTGAATGGCACTTAGTCATATACATTAGGGGTAGCAAACCGTTGCTAGGCGTTATTTGCTGCTTGCATCAACCTTCTATGAATCTTGTGCAAGTGGGAGATTGAAAGATTTGATCTGCCCAAGATGCATATTAAGTTGATGTGGCTAGTGTGATATGATCCAAGTCGGGTCATACCCAATAACAAGCTAAACAAACACCTATAAATATTTATACGTTGATAAGATCATGCATATAAATATTGACAACAATTTAGAAAAGGTGGGTTTTCTAAATACATTGCTTTTGAAAATGAACATCATTATGTGGATAATAGTTCATGAGGTATTATTTGTTTCATTATTTAAGATTGTTAAATAATAACATTTAAAAGGGTGCTATGTTTATAAAGTTTAAATTGGTTTAAACTTTATAAAATTAGAGATTTAAGTGTGTTTATAATAAAAAGGAGGCAAATGTTTTTAAAATGTCTTTTGGATATTTTCGGCCGCCCAAAGGGGATTAATGTCCCACCTCCTTTTGTCTTGATGGTTGCAAGACTTAAACACACACACACTCTCCAATCTAGCTCTCTCTCTCTCTTGCATGCAAAGGCAAAAATCCTCTTTATTCTAAGTCTCAAAATCGGTTTTGGAGCTTGAACAAGGAAGGAAGATTCAGCAACTACCAAGTTCTAGTTGCTGAAATTTGGTGTTGAGAAACCTAGCATTCCAAAGGGCTTTGTTGGTGGCTTGGGGTATCAGTTTCTTGAGGTCTTCTTGGTTGAAGATTCAGCCATATATTCATCCTTTGCACCCTCTCCATCTCGGTTTCTAGCAGCACAAAAGGTTGTCTTCTTAACATCCTTTGGTTATACTTTTTATATGCATTTCGTATTTGGATCCATGGTTTGGGTTTAGCTTTTCAAATGGGTTTGATAATCTAAATATTAACAAGATTTTAAACTCTTAATCCGCTGCGTTTTTCATATATATCGGCTTATATGGACTTTGATAATCTTGTTAAACCCCTTCACGTACTTATCGCACTTTTCGAACATTTATTATCTTTTCATTTCTATGTAGGTCCTCTCATATGCTTAACCCCCCCCCTCTTGAGCACAAAGCCATATTATCTAGGGTTAAGCGACAAGGACCCCATATCGCACATATCACACGTATGGAGTAGTCGTATAGACTAACTCCCCCTGTGTGTGAACCCTTAAGGGTTAGCCAAGATCGCACGAACACACAGTTGAGCTAACAACTCTCAATGAGTTGTGAACCTCCTTTCTTTTGCTTGCAAGACTTTCATTCGTTATGTTCCACTTTCATTATTTTAAATCTTTCACTTAGTTAAGATAATATTTTACATTCATTATCATAATCATACCACGTAAAGTCACATCATAATACGTAGTAAGGAACATAAGAAAACATATCATACATAAGCATAACATTATCACGCATCATCATACAAAACATATACCATCATATATCATCATAAACATCATGCATCATACATTCACATACATAAACATATGCACAACAAGTATAAGTCATCATAAAACATAACTGATCCTCCAGGGGACAACGTGGGTTCGGGGGCGGCAGCCCCTGACAGTGGAGTCTTAGGGGTAGCAGCCCCCAGTGGGGTTCAAGGGGCAACGCCCCTGGCTGGGGTCGTGCTATTTTTTTTATTTTGTTACATTTATATAGCACATTTTGTTATAGAAAAATTGATCGTCCTTTTAAAATCTTGGTCATTTAAATCGTATATTTAGTGTAGAGAATATGTATAGAGGCTAAAGCAACCAAAGTCTTTTTGCATGCATGCTACACAAGTATTGAAGAACAATACTTCGGAAGTTTCACACATGCAACAGAAATACTCTAAGTGTGAAATCTTCTGAAGCCAAGACCAATATCTTCCAAACCCAAAGATGAAGTCTTCTGAAGCTTCAAAGACAAAGTCTTCCAAAGCTCTACACTTGAAGACAGATTTCTTCTGAAGACTTTTAATAACATGCTTTATCTGATGTACTTTTCCATAAAGCTGGTCCCTTTTCCGCTGCAACTCTGTAATGTCACCAACTTACATGAGTTGGTGAAAAGGTCCATGCTTTTGGTAACTGTACATTGAGATCTTAAGTCTGTAAACTTTCTACTTCATGTACTTTATCCTTTTTGTAATAGATAGAGATGTGAGCTATTGCATGTCATAGTCACAAATTAAAAAAGGCAATCTGCCTTTTTGACTCTACAATTGATTTTGTTTTGCGTCTAGTCAATTGTATCCAGCTGTCTTTCATAGTATGGCCGGCTATAGAATGTAGTATAAATATCTCATGTTCTTGTAACTTTATCTTTATAATTTGTAACACTTGTAATAGAAAACTGAGAAAGCAATATACTGCAACCTTGAAAACCATCTCCTTGTGTATCTTGCTCTTGTGTTCTGTCTCTTAATTAGTAGTGTTCTTAGTGTCTTTACTTGTGGTTAATTCAATTCACTTTTTGATTAAGTTTAGTTACTTTGCTCTTTGTGTTGTTATGTTGTATTTGACCACCCTTCAATGGTCCTGCATTTGGTATCAGAGCTTTCCGGGCTCTTGATATAAGATCTCACCATCTTAAGATCCCTCGCTCACACAAATACTAAACTTTTCAAATGGCAGCCATTTCCAAAATTGATATGGAAATTGGAACCATGAACAAGTCCCCACTGATCACTCTTGATGACTTTGACACCTGGTGTATGAGAATGGAAGGTTTCATCAGGTCTCTAAACTCAAGAATGTGAGAGTCTGTTGCGAATGGACCTTACATACCAAGCATCCCTTTTGCTCCTGGTGCTGGTATGATCCCTAAGGCTATGGCAAACTACTCTGATGAAGACAGGAAGAGAGTACAGATTGATAGAAAAACCATGAAAGGCCTTCAGACTACTCTTCCAAACTCTGTATATAGAGGTTTCAAGAAATGCAAAAGAGCTAAGAAGTTGTGGAATGTATTGAAACTAATGTATGAGGGTTCCTTTGAAGTTAAGGAGAACAAGAAGGATCTCCTGAAGTAGTAGGAGCTGGTGGTGTTAAAGTTACACTAGGTGGCATGACTGATGGACAAAAAGTAAAGTACAATGCCGAAAAGAAAGTTTATACTTTTCTTACATAGTCAATTCCGAAGGATATTTTCCATCAATTCTCGGAAAATACACAAACAAAAAAACTCTGGGATGCATTGAAGAAAAGGTATGACGGAAATGCATCATTGAAGGCCATAAAGGCTAAGGCTTTAAAGAAGGAGTTTGACAACTTCTCCTCGATGGGGAAAGAAAGCCTAGATGATGTGATCGATAGGTTCTACCACTTGATGAGTGAGATGCACACTCATGGAGTATCAACATCAATGGAGGACAAAGTGTCCAACTTTGCTGACGGGTTGCCAGAGAAATGGGTGTCTTTTGTCTCCAATCTCAGACAGAATGGTTTGCTAACGAAGTTAGATATCAATGACTTCATTCTGAAGCTAAGAGAGGAAGAACTAAGAATGAAGTATAGAGCTCAAAAGGCTTCTTATGATCAGAATCCTGCACTTTACAACGTGACTCCTCAAGTCAAAACATCTGGAGCTCCTCTTCAGACAGCTTTTGTATCAAGCTCGTCTGGTCCTTCACCAGCCTCTACTTCAGGGTCAAAAACATCAGGGTCGTCTGGTACCCAATACATTGCACCTGAAGCAAATGCAGCAAAGCTGAAGACCGAGAACTTTGGCAATGTTATAGTTGAGGTAGCTAAAGAGCACATGGATCACTTAGCTGCGGTAGTCCACTCCTATGATGGACTAATTGCCGGTAAGATTGGGAACTGACATCTGGCAGATGAGGATTATGAGTAGGTGGATGAGACAGAGCTGGAGTGGATGGACGTAATGTGGGCCTTAGCCAGTGCAGTCCAGAGAGCTAAGAAGTTTGTCAAAAAGACTGGACAAAATTTGATTGAGACTAAGGACACTACCTTCGGCTTTGACAAATCCAAGGAAACCTGCTTCAACAACGGTGAGAAAGGGCACTTCAAAAGGGAGTGCATGAAGCCAAAGAAGACTGGCAATGGGAATCCTTTCTCCACCTTCAATCGTCAGGAAAAACCCATTATCAGTCCTACTTCATCAAACAAGGATCTCAAAGCCTTGACTGCTCATGATGATGAAGGACAGGACTGGAGCTTTCGGTTTGTCTCACCGGGAGAATCCAATATAGCTAGTGTGGAGGATATTGATGATGACTCTGCCAGTGAAGGAGATATTACAGTCGAACTTGTGATGTCAAGATCAGAAGAAACTGCACCAGTGGTCACCTACCTGCCTGAAGATGGGAAAACTACTACAACGTTAGAATCACCAGCTCTAGAAACATCAGGTTTTGCATTGATGGCTGATTCATCAGAACCCACTCAGGTAAGTACTACTTACCAACTCTTCAATAATCATGCTTGTTATGATTGTAATAAATTTAGGGAAAACATTGATTTAAAATTTTCTAGGTTATTAGATCATAATGATAACTTAGTAAGGGACTTGGAACTGTGCACTGAAGCTAATAGAGTTTTAAAACAAAACGAGCATAGTTACAAAGAAAAGATAGACCTTTTGAACAAACAACTTAGGGAAACAGAAGTTGTAGCCTTTAACCAAGCTAATGACATGAGGTACTATCTAAACTCCCTGGAGGACACTAAGAAGCAAAAAGCAGTTTTAGAAGTAGAAGTTAATTCCCTAAAACAAAAACTGCATAGTTGGACTAGTTCTTCACACATAGTCCAAAACTTAGTGAGAGAGAGAAACAATAGGGAGGGATTGGGTTATAAAGTGGTTCCACCACCACATGAGATCTTGATGAACACAAAATGTAAACCAATTAATGTTAATCCAATCAAGGATCATGTGGTGTCTACTCCTCTTGTAAGTGATCCAGATTTCACATGTTCATCAAATGAATCTGGTACTAAACAAAAGGAGGCCACTTCAAAGGGAAAAGGTAAAATGCCTTGCATTAATCTGGACAAAGAGTTGGAAAAAGTTAATATGAATTCTGGTTCAACCATTGTCAAATCTGAACCTAAAAAGACCAGTAATGTTAACCAATCACGTGCATCATGTCAAAGTCCAGAAAATAGAAAAGAAAAGGATGTTAAAAGTGTTAAAGCAATTAACTTTGTCAAACCAGACAAAACTACTAAAAAATCAGAGTCAAAACTCAAATAGAGTAAGGTCACCCGGGTGTCATATTCATCTCCACAAAAACAGTTAAATCGTAAAGTCGAAGGCAGAGCTTGCTACAGTTGTGGAGAGTATGGACACATTGCGTCTCATTGTCCTTACTATCAGTCACCGAGGAGAAAGTTGAACACCCTGAACAAAAACCTAGCTCTTTTAAGAGGAACTTAGTGACACCACCTAAAAGAGATAGTGAACATAAAGTTCAACACATTAGCCAGTCGTCTGTTTATCACAAACAGGCTTTACACAAAGCTAGCTTATGGAAGGAGAAATCAACCTCAATGTCTGATAATGTGAATAAGAAGACATCTGAGCTTCCCTCACCCTCGAACGGTCAATGGGTTACATTTATGATGAGTGATGCCTTTGGGAAACCCAAGCCAGTGAAGGCTTGGGTCTCTAACCTGAACTAATGTTTTCAAATTGAATGTGCAGGTTGTTCGATATAATGCTGAAACTAACACGTGGATTATAGACAGCGGAGCATCCAGGCACATGACAGGGAAGAATGATCTCTTATCAAACATCAAACAGATAAAAGGAGGTCACGTTTCGTTTGCTAGAAACAAAGGTGGGTACATCACAGCTCAAGGGGAAGTAGGTAATCAGAAAGTGAAGTTTGACAAGGTAAACTACGTTCAACAACTTCAGAATAACTTGCTTTCTGTTTCTCAAATTTGTGATAAAGACTTTAAGGTAGTGTTTGACAACAAGTGTTATGTCCTAAAAAAGGACTATGTCATCCCTGAGGATCAAGTATTAATGTCTGCCTCAAGATATAAGGATCTTTATGTCTTGGATCTTTCAAAGGCCTCCACAACGGATCATGAAGTTCAGTGCTTCTTGTCAAAGGCTACTGAGAAGGAATCCATCTCCTGGCATAGGAGAATAGGACACATTAATCCACGGAAGATGAATCACTTGATCCAGCATGATCTAGTGAGAGGAGTTAACGTCAAAAACTTCCAATATCCGGATTTCTGTGTTACGTGCAAGAAGGGCAAACAGACGAAGAAGTCTCATAAGGAAAAGAAAGTTCACTCTATCGAACTTCCTCTTGAACTTCTTCACATGGATTTGTTTGGTCCAGTCAATACAAGAAGTATCGTAGGCGACTTGTACTGCTATGTAGTTATTGATGACTACTCAATATTCACTTGGGTGATGTTTCTAAAATCCAAATCAGAGACATTTGATTCATTTAAGGAATTAGTAACTACTTTGGAGTCCCTATACAAGTTGTGGGTACGTCAAGTGCGCTCAGACAACGGAACCGAGTTCAAGAATCAATGGATGGAGGCTTACTGCAAGGAAAATGGAATTGTGCATTAGTTCACCTCTGCCTACACTCCTTAGATGAACGGCGTTGCTGAAAGGAAGAATCGCAGCTTGATAGAGACGACACGGATGATACTAACAGACTCAAAACTGCCAATCCAATTCTAGAATGAAGCAGTTGCAAATGTGTGTTACATGCTAAATTGGGTTCTGGTAGTTAAATGCCATAGAAAAACATGTTACCAGCTACTACAATGACGTATACCCAATTTAGAGTATCTCGAGCCGTTTGGCGCTCCGTGCACCCAACTGAAGAAGACGCAGGAGGGAAAATTCAGCGAGAAGGTTGATGAAGGTATCTTTCTAGGATACAACATACTGAACAAGAGGGTCTACAACAACTCAACGGGTCAGGTAGAAGTATGGTGTAATGTTGATGTTCAGAGATACACCACACCACCTGCTGGAAAAGGACCCGCCTTCTTTTTCGACTATGATGGATTCTTCAAGTCCTTCAACATACCACTCTCCACTTCTCATGATGAATTAGCAACAAAGATGATGTATGATGTTCTAAACACACCAGCTCAGGAATCTACATCATCTGGACTACAAGGCGATTCATCTAACAATTCAGGGGGAGCACTTGAAGATAGTGACTCTTCTCTGATGAAGAAGCTGTGGAGACTAATCAGAACAACCAGAAGCAACAGGTTCCTCCTACTGAAAGTCCATAAGCATCTGACATTGATGCCTCTCCGTCTTCGGAACCTCAGACTCCTACTGCCTCATAAACTGAACCGAATGTTCATAACTTGACTCTGAGGTAGTTGTTCCAACCACTCCTGGGTCATGACTAAATGTGTATCATCCTTGGGATAATGTCATTGGAGATGTGAGATCAGGAGTTCAGACCAGAAATCAGTTGTATTCAGCTGATTATGCCTTAGTGATGGAAAAGGGCTATCTTCATGACGGTGCATATCGTTGTTTTGTGTCTCAGTTCTCGCCAAAGTATGTTAGTGAAGCCCTAAATGATGAGGCATGGGTGAGTGTCATGCAAGAAGAACTTATTCAGTTTAAGAAGTAAGGTGTAGGACTCTGGTGGATAGACCTAAAGGTGCTAAGGTCACTGGCACAAAATGAGTATTGAAATGCAAGAAAGATGATCAAGGCGTGATCATCAGAAACAAGGCTTGACTTGTTGTCCGAGGATTTCGACAAGTTGAGGGCATTGACTACAATGAGGTGTTTGCACCCGTGGCAAGAATGGAAGCAATCCGTATCTTCCTTTCCTATGCATCGTATATGAAGATTAAAGTTTATCAACTTGATGTGAAGAGTGCATTCCTTCATGGTGAAATCAGAGAGACAGTGTACGTCAGTCAACCCGAGGGATTTGAGGATCCATATCATCGGGACAGAGTTTACAAACTCGACAAGGCTCTATATGGGCTTCAAAAAGCTCCTAGAGCCTGGTATGAGAAACTCTCGACTCACCTTGTGAAACACGGTTTTCGCAGAGGTGTCATTGATTGTACATTGTTCATAAAAAAAGCATGGAGATTTACTGCTGGTCCAAATCTATGTCGATGACAAAATCTTCGGTTCAAAGAACAAAGATCTATGTAAAGAGTTTGAAGCAGTAATGAAGGCTGAGTTTGAGATGAGTGCTATCGGAGAGATGAAATTCTTTCTCGGGTTACAGGTGGATCAGACACCAAAAGGGATATCCCTACATTAGACCAAGTATGTAGGAGATATCCTCAGTCGGTTTGTCATGGAGAATGCTTCCGCAGCTGGGACTCCACTTGCTACAAACCATGATGTAGCACCCGACAAGAATGGTGATCTGGTCGATGCCACCATGTATAGAGGTATGATTGAATCTCTCATGTACCTCACTGCCTCAAGACCTGATATCATGTACGCGACATGTTTATCTTCGAGATATCAGGTAAAGCCAAAAGTCAATCATCTGATAGGGGTCAAAAAGATCTTTTGTTATCTGAAGGGTACTCCAACACTTGGGTTGTGGTATCCTCATGACGATGACTTCGAGCTGACAGCATATAGTGACTTGGATTACGGTGCTGCAAGATGAACTACAAGTCTACATCAGTGGGATGTCAATTCTTTGGGAGGAGATTAGTGACCTGGCAGTGTAAGAAGTAGACCTCGGTTGCTTTGTCAACCTATGAAGCCGAATACATTGCTGCTGCAAGTTGCTGTTCACAAATCATATGGATTCAACTGCAAATATGGGGCTACGGTTTGAAATTCTCTTCTACTCCTATTTTTGTTGATAACTCTGTTGTGATGCAGTAACTAAAAATCCGGTCCAACATCCTAAAACCAAACTCATTGGCATAAAATATCACTTTATACGTGATTGCTTTGAAAAGAACCTAATCGATATGATTAAAATAAATACTGATTTTCAACGTGCTGACCTCTATACAAAGGCTTTTGACAAACCACATTTTCTATATCTGTTAGAGGTCAACGGGGTTAAAAAGAAAAGTGATGTAATTCCTGATGATGACCATGTGTAGTCCGATGCGTATTGTCCATTTTTCTTTTAATTTTAATTTTAATTTTATTTTGTTTAAGTAGCTTAATTAAATTAATGTTATTCGGTCACCTATTAAAATCCTAAAAAGCATAAATCGGTTACGGTTTTAGAATTTTAGGGGGAGAATAGGTCAGTTAGTAACATTAACAACAAAAAAAAATCGAGGGAGCAGGAGAGGCTAGCTGATAGAAAGTAGATCGTATATGTGATACTGATTCAATGACCTTCAAAAATGATAGTACACAGGTACAAATCACTTGGGACTCTAAAAGATTAAATAAAATAAGATGCGAAGTTCAAAGTATAAGTCTGTGTAGTTTGAGCAATATAAAAGGAAAAATGATAGTAAAACTAGCTACTACTAAGGTAACACAAAGAAAGTAGACCTAGAGGTTGTTAGACCACAGATGATATGTCGGTAGATTCAACACAATAGACGATTAGACCTTATTGGTGATCTCAAGAACAAACTAAGTTGTTCAACAAGCTATGGGTTAACATCTTATCCCTGGTTAACACAGTCAACAAATTCCAATAAGGGGTGACGAGCAGAATAAACGCCACAAATATGTGCGAAAGACCAAAATATGAGCAAAAGCAATCAAACTAATATCTTATGTTGTTGGCGAGAACTGTGCAAAAAGATTAAATTTGCTTAAACAAGAAGATAGGTTATGTGTCTCTCTACTGTGCGGTGGCACTGACCTGAGGATAAGCATAACCTAGATATTCTAGACTTCTTTGTTGTTTGCCGCCTTTCTGCTGTGCGGTGGTGCTGACCTGAGGCTTGGCTTCTCTCTGAAAGTTCTAAGAATAGTTTCTTCTTGAAAACTACCCTGAGACCGCTCAAAAGTCTCCTGGGGAATGTTGATTACCATATAAGTTTGGGATCCACAAATGCTTGTTGAAATAATCAAACCTTAAACTATCACCAATCTATGTCAAAAGTCTGTGTATGGATTTAAGAGGACGAGTATATTGACAATCATCGTGGCTACAAATCAAAAGGTGTTGATAACATGTCCCAAATGATTTGACTTGCCTGTATGATTCCAAATTGAATTGTTCCAGTTATGGTCAAAATTAATTGAAGTTGCCTATTCTTGAACTGAATCCATTAGATTTCTATCTTAGGATTTACACCTCACACAAAAAAGGTCAAAAACAAGTTTAGTTTCGTGTTTCAGTTTAAGTTTTTTACTTTGATTAAATTGAGTCAAATTCAGTATTTTGTTTGGTATCAGACTATGTCATGGAATTCAATAAGGGATTTAATCATCTAAAAGGGTCACGTCGGAGGTGACCACACGTGTTTTCAAAGGTAAAATCAGTCATGTCTGAGGTGACAAATTTGTTTAAAAGGATCACGTTTGAGGTGGTCAAAAGTTTTTGAAGGTAAAATGATCATGTTTGAGATGATCAAATGCTCATAAAGTTTAATCAAAAGTTAAAAAGGGTTAAGTGAGAAATGGTCGTAAAGTCAAAATCATGAGTATGATCCAATCGCACGACTGGAGACCAACCGTACAAATGGACCATGCTCATGCACTAAACAGCTGAATGACACATGAGTATGAACCATTCACCCAAATGGATTATCAAAATGAGCCATTCGACCGAATTAATACGTGCGAATGAGTCAGTCGCCCGACTGAATATGATCGATTGAGCCAATCGCACGACTAAGATCCATTTGCCCGAATGAACCGAGCGAATGGGTCCAGTCGGCGGATTGAAATCAGATTCAATATAAATAGGGCCACAGTCGTTCGCATTTAACTCATCACCCCCTAATCTCCCTCATATCACACAACCTACTGTTACTCTGCCAAATTTTCATCTGACCCGAATTGCCTGCTTATTTGCATATTCTAACCTTTGTTGTTGATTTTACAGGTAAAATGCGGTGTGGTTATGCCAAAAATTCCCTCTATTAGACTGAAAAGTCAAGAATTTGGTCCTAACAAGACCCGACACTCTAAATGGACTAATAACCTAACTAAACCAAGTAAAATGTTAAAATAAAGGTTATTAGGTTATTAGTATATTCAAAGCGAGTCTAAAGAACCATTACACGAAGTCTAATTTCAAGAATTGGGTAAAAATCAAATCACAGTCGACGGAACAGTGGGTCATGCGACTGGTTGCCAGGATGAACTCCAATCGCACGATTGAGCTGGTCGAATGGCTCAATCGGCCGAATGGATACTCAGTCGGCCGTCTGAACCAATCGCAGGCTCAGTCAACCGATTGAACTCAGTTGCCTGATCAGTCACCCGAATGAATCCAGTCGCATGCCATGTCAACCGACTAAACACAGTCGCATGGTTCAATTGCTTGAATGAACAAGAATGAATTCAACCAAGTTAATTAGAACTGATTTGTGTCGTGTGGTTAGCTAATGTCTATGTGTCTTGTGTTATAGATTGATGGCTGAAAGGTGGTCCATCAACCCCAAGCACAACATCTGTGCTCACCTAGATTCTACAACTTGGAATGGTGCCGAGTTTGCAGGGATCATCGCTTTCCTCAAGCGATCCAGGATCCATAAGGCGATATCTATACCATGCACTCCCTACAGGTCTATACAACAGGCCTTCTGGGGGGTGCATCGGTTGATCGATCATGTGAGCCATACATCATAAGGAGTTCTATCTTTGGGATGGATATAGAGATCACTGCTGAGGACATTCAGCGTGTACTTGGGTTGGAAGATGATACAGACCACCCCACCAGACTTCACCCACTGAGGGTGAGAGGGTGCTTCATGAGGATGAAGTACGCTGGGGATATTAACACAGGTGTGCTCAACAATAGCAACTTGTGTCCCCAGTACAAGTACTTGGCACATGTCATCCTCAAGTGCTTGTCTTCACGAAGGGGTGGGTTCGATGACCTATCAGACCAGATTCAAAATGTCTACGTGGCACTGGTTCTGAACCACCCTTTTAGCTTTTCTAGCATGATTTTCTCTTACCTAGTAGAGAACTTGGAGGTGAATGGCAAAGAGGTTTCTGCATGTAACCTAGGTTCTTATAGATGATCTTTGATGAGAAGCTGCCCACACTGTCAAAGGAGAGCCACGACGCTGTATCGTTGGAGATTATGGATGATATGACACTGGGTCATATAAAGGTTTACCAGGGAAAGCAGGTCAAACCCTCGGTAAAGAGACTCATTGGCCATCTGGCCAAGGTGGACTACGTGGCACCGGGGAGGCGTAAATGGCGTCATGTAGATAGTGATTCGGATGTCGAGCAACTAGAGCTCCCTGAAGATGACTCCGACGACGACGACAGCGGTGATGGTGGAGATGCAGGGCCCACTCAACCGAGGGCCCCCACTACTGATATAGCATCTCCAGCATCCACCCAAGGTGGAGCAGAGGCTGCAGGGTTCCATCAGGACTTTCGTCTTGATGAGGAGGAGGATACGGATGAGGAGCCCCTAACTCGTGCTGTGGGGAGCCGGGTGGTCACCACCGACCGAGGTATTCGGGAGGTTGGGGGACGCCCTAGCGAGTTTGGGGAGGCTGAAACTGATCCTACTTATGCCCTCGATCAGTCCAACAGTGTTCCAGGGGGAGCATCCACCTCGAGGGGCTCAAGGAAGAAAAGGATGGCTCAACCCCACTGGTGGAAGAAGAAGAAGAGGAGGATGATTTTCATCACTACCACCACTACCTCCATACCATCCACCTTACCTACCACCTCACACACCACTTCCACAACCACACCACCACCACCTTCATCTATACCACCCCCAATCCTCACCACTCCACCACCACCTTCATCTATACCACCCCTAATCTTCACCATTCCACCACCACCTTCATCTATACCACTCCCAATCTTCACCATTCCACCACCACCTTCATCTATACCACCCTCAATCTTCACCACTGCCACCACCACCACCACCACCACTAGCCACCATGCAAGATCGTCATCTTACCCCTCCTATCCATCTGGATCCTCTCTACCTCCTAGTGGGGTAGAGGAACAGCTCTGGACATTTAACTGTATGGTGCTGAAGCTGTTGGCAGCCGATGACGAGAAGACTGCCCAGATTCATCAGCTAATAGATCTTACTGCTGCACAATCTCAGTAGATATCTCAACAGGCTCAGCTGATTGAGCAGCAAGCATAGTAGATTGCTGCACGGAGCTCAGAGATGTCCCAACTCCAGGAGCAACATGCCCAATCAGCCAAAAGGATAAAGGAGTTAGAGACTACCAACAAGACCATCATGCTAAGGCTCAAAGGATCAAAAGAGGAGCCACTAAAGATCAAAGAGGGAGATGGATATGATGGTGATGATGATGACAGTAATGATGATGATGATGATGATGATGATGATGATGATGGTGATGACCATGGGGATGATACTGATGTTGGTGATGATGCTGATGATGATGTTGTTGATGATGATACATTTGCAACGGGTGCCACATCCGCGAGTGAAAGGAGGACAAAATAAGCTCAAGACCAAGGTGCATCCACTTCAGCCCCGTCAGCAGAGGAGCACATGATACAAGACAAGAGTAATGCTTAGTTATTTATGTTATTTAAATCATGTGTATTTAACTCTTGTATCAAATTAATGAATTAATGTTTATATTTATTGTTGATGTTTACTTCTTTGATTGTTGACTAATGGTTGATGTGTTACATGTTTTAAATCAAGCAGATCCAAACTATCAAATAGATGAATATGATGTTGCTCCCCTCCAACAGATCAAGACTCAGCTCACGATGATTCTTGATCGGCAGGGTATAGTCAGGAGATCAGTGAATTACACTCTTGAAGAAGGAGAGATAATTCATGATGTCACAGACGAGCAACTTGTTGAAATATTCCGACTCAATCCAGATGAGATCGTGAAAGATGCTCCAACAGTCCAAGTCGAAAATGACGACGAGCTCAATGATGTTGATGAGATCCAGATAGAAGATGTGACAGACCAACACTATCCAGAGTACAAGGACATTGAGGGTAATGTCGTTCCCAATCTAGGAGACAACCTTGTCAGTGAAACTTTTGAGACTCTGGATAGAATGGAAGAAGAGTCTAATAAGAAAGAAGATACAGCCCAAGCCTCGAAAGCTAAAGTTAATATCAGAAAGGCTGAGTGGGCTGCATGCTTTGAAGAAATACGAGCCCAACGTAGTGCTTCAACGTCAACTATCTACACCAAGCTATACAAAGTGAAGAAACATCAAAAGGTGTCAGGAAAAATCATAGCATGATCGTATTTGGAAGCTCTCAACGTTTATGTAGTTAAACGTGAGAAAGGGATTGAGTACTTCAGGTTCCCACATGACCTGAAGACTCTTCCTGGATTTGAGCTAAACCAGTTAGCAAAGTTAAAATTGCTATATGCTGACCCGTGGAAAATATTAGGCTGGTTTGAGACTGCTCTTAAAAGAGAGTACCACACCAGATGGGTCAACTTCAAACCTCAATAACCAACGAGGTATCTCAGATGGTGTGAGGTTGATCCCATAACTGGAAAACCGAAAATAGTGCTAAAGTGGAGTCCTCCGCGCACAATGTCTAAGATCCCTCTACGGGAAATGCCACAGGACTTCACTCCACACTTCAAATGGTGGTACTATGATTGGAGGACAGGAGAGGCAGTCATAGTTTTGAACAAGAATGGTGTAATGGATACTCTCAGGGTGTTTGACCCAATGTGGCTTACAAACTTGTCTGAAGATGATGTTTATACATTATACAAGTGGCCATTATTCTATGACTCTCAAGATATTGTACAAGCTCTATAATTTCAGAACGTTATAAGACTCTTTTTGCTTTTGAGATACATGCCGGAGTCACTAGAGAAGAGAAGTACAAAAGTTTGAGGAACTTATGAAGGATGTAAGACATGAGATGAAACTAGGTCCAAGGGGAGTTTGTAGATACATGTGTCCTTAGTTTCTGATCTTAATGTAATATGTTTGTATTGTCTTCCACTTATGTAATTGTACGGGTACCTAATGAAATGCAATATGTGGTTGTGCTTATATAATGTTGAATATTTCATTGGTTGGTATGTAATAACGCTTATTGACTTAACTATATAGGTTGTGGTTGTTTGAATAATATCTAAATCAATTAATGACTATGAAACATATTCAAACTTAATCATGTGAAGTTCTCATGCGATTGGCCCATGCTAATGGACCATACGCATGAACAACTTCATGCTAATGAACTAGTCGTACAAATGAACCAGGAGACTAGATCAGTCGCATGATTGAATCATGAGATTGACTCAGTCGCACGACTGAACCATGCAAATGGTCCAGTCGCACGATTGAGAAACCTTAACCTATAAATACCACTTAAATCGTGGAAAAACTAGACACTTCGAATATTTTGATACCTACAAGTACCCTAGCCGTCCAGAGACCTCTAGTAACCTGTTCCAACTTCAAAGATCACAGTAGATCGATTGCTATTCATTCTTAACGTTTAGATTCAATCTTGAGTAGCATTTTCTTAAAACTTAATCATATCTTATTTCTAAAATCTATGTGTCCTTAATTGTCTATATCTATCACCATTCATAAGCCCTTGTTTGATTTGAAAGTAAAATTATTTTTGAAGACTTTTCATAGATTTTTTGATGATTTCTCTTTGGAAGATATGTGTTTACCTTCGGAAGATATTTAAGTCTTTAAAACAAACAACAATCATAGCACATTTACCTTCGGAAGAAATTCAAGCATATCTTCAAAAGCTTAAATTTGTTTCTAAGTACTTGTATGTTTCAAAGAACCTTTTTCTTCTGAAAGTAATTAACTCTCGAAAGCTTTTACAACTTTCACATGTTAATCTCTTCCAAAGCTAAATTCTCTAAAAAATCTTTGAAATCTCTTCCGAAGTCACTTTGGCTTCGGAAGCTTTCTTCTCAAAACTTCTGAAGGCAAATTACCTTCGGAAGATTTACGACTTCCAAGAAAACTACTTTTGAGCAAAAAGAAAACTACTTTTGGGCAAAAAGAAATTACTTTTTTAGAAGTGGGACCGACATCTGGATTTCAAAGTTTATCCTCTTTCATTAACTTTGTCTAAAAATCTATTTTATATATAAACCCAACGGTTCCCCCTCTTTCTTTATCATCTTCATCTACTCACAAACCTAAATTCCCAAAATTCTTTGAACCGCCTTTATTCTTCATTTCCTTCACCTCAAAGCTATCTAAAATGGCCAACCTTAACCGTAGAAATGACCTAAACGTCTCCATGCAGTTACACAGGCAACATAATTAGGTTGCTCTATTACACTTCGAGAAAGATCCTCATTTCTCAGAGGTTAGTCAATTTTTGGGCTTTGTCCAACTACTCCACCTCCCTTACCATTGATCCTATTAATTATGAGGATCATCTGCTTGATTTTTGGAACACCTTATAAGAGGCCATTATGGATAGGGAGAAGACACTGTCTGCTATAGTGCAGGGGAGGACAATCTTCATCACTCTAGCCATCATCAACACCCACTTTTAGCTGGATGATGAGAAAGGTGAATTATTATTTCCTAAAGAAGTTGTAAACCACTCGTTTGAGCAAATGGGCTTTGGAGGATATTTCTCTGTCAAGACCTTCAAGAAAGGAAAAGTCTCCTCCTAGTGGAAGTACTTACTTCATGTGGTCATCCACAGCTTGTCCAACAAGCGTGTGGATGAGACCAAATTCCTGAGGATCTCTTCTTTATAGTGTATGGGATGGTTCTGGGGGTCAAGTTCACATACTCTCAGTTTGCTTATACAAATTTGCTTGCTAACTTGGATTCCTTATGTTAGATCTAAGAATGATAGATCTAGATCATTTTGTATATATAGGCCTAGAACTTGATTGATAATTGTAATGAATATTTGTAATTCATTATTATAATGTATGCATTATGTATATAGGTTAACCCATATATATGTGTTGATTTGTACGTATGATTGCAGGATCAACCATTAGACTTAGTCAATTTCTAAAATTGACTAAGTGTAAGAAACATCTACGGATGAACAATTTGTTCTTCCGTAGATATGAATTGTATCCGAGGAATTCCTACTGAAGAACACCAATGTAGACAAGTCTGAAGATATCAAAGATCCACGGATGAACAACAATGCAAAGACTTCAAATGAAGACTCCAACGGAAAGCACAATCCTGTGGAAGACTACTTTGCTACGGAAGACCAAACACTTGAATAATACAAGTAATTCAAGTCAACAAGTCAATCATGGATTCCGAGAGATTCACTATTTCCTTAATAGAAACACGCGTATTTATAAATATGAGTCCTAGGTTTCAAGATGAAATAACAAACAACCAAACGACAAACACAAACATCACATTGATTCACACAATCAATCAATTAACTTAGGTCAATATTCAAGCAAATAATTTTGTGTGAATCAATTTCATTATAAACATTAAAAATAGTGAATTGTCTTTCAGCAAATACTGTTTCATTGCTCGATTAACTAAGATCAATATTCAAATCAGTTGAATAGTAGATCTGGGTTATTGATGGACATTCATCAAAATTTTCAAGTTTATTTGAATATATACATTAACAAAATCCTTGTTTTGATAATTAATTATCATCAAAAGGATTGACTGATTTGTGACCACAATTGCTTAATTATTATAAATTAAGCTTTGTCACTAATTAGTTCATTACTTAAAATGGTAATAGTTAAAATCTTAGACTTTAACTACCATGAGTAACTTTGGTGGATCATTATACCAACCTTCAAAGTTTGAAGCAAAAGCATATTTAAATCCTGGAAAATCAAGTTTAGGAATCATGTGAATTATAGGGATTTCGACTTATTGGTTTCAATAACTGAATGTCCTTATATTCCACCCACTCTTGGGCCGGATTATAATGACAATAATCAACCCATAAGTACAAAGGATCTGTCACCTCATAATATTAAGAAGGTCAAAGTTGATATTAAAGCATACATCTTGCTTAGTATGACTTTACTTTAAGAAATATTAATCAGGTGTGAGAATTATAAAATAGAAAACTCCTTGGGGATGATTCTTCATACAGTCTGTAAAGTGAGTGATGAAATTAGAAGCATTAGGAAGGACACCCTTCGTTCACAATATGAAACCTTTCATCATATTGAGGGTGAATCAATTCCCCAGCAACTCCACAGATATATGCAACTTGTAACAGAGATGATTATCTTGGATTTGAAATATACAAATAAGGAATTAAACCAAAAAGATGCTCCATACATTGCTTGAAAGTTGGTAGCAAACTATGTCCATGTTTAAGAACACCATTGACCTCAAAGCAACTGGCTAGATACATTGGTAGCTAAAGTTTAGGCTCTTGAAATGGATGAAAAATCAAGAAACAAGAGTGTGAGAACATATGTCTCACCCTATCATTTTAAAGAAACAAAAAGTGCTAGAAGTGCCTTTATTTCCAACAATGATAGTGACAACTCTTGTACTTTGAGTGAAGTTTAAGAGGAAGTAAGTTTCTATGCATCAAAGCCTTCAAAGAAATCATCTCAAAGTAAGTTAGGAAAGGAAAAGCGAAGAACTGATGATAAAAGAGACTCCTCTACATCATCAGCAAAGGCCTCATCAAACAATAACCACGTAGAGCCTATCACTGTGATTATTGACTCTGAAGAACAAAAGGAAGCCTTTGTAAGTTTTAGTTCAAGTTTTCAAGCTTAATTGGGAAGCTCCTTAACATATGCCAACATTTTCCAGCAAGACTTGGAAAACTACATCCAGATGTAGTAGAGGAGATGGATCTGCAATGGCAAATGGCAATGATTGCCAATAGAGCCAAACAATACCTAAGGAGAAATATAATTTTGGCTGCAGCAAGTAAATCATCAAAGATTGGTGTTGATAAGTCAAATGTAAGATGGTTCAAGTGCAATCTCTATGGACATTTCTCTAGAAAATGTAATCAACAATCAAATCCTGACTTGACACAACATCAGCAACATCAGTCTCACCTACCATCATCATCTCAAAGATCTTTCAGACAACCACAACTGACTAACTCATCCCAAATAGCCACAAATACATCAGCAGAAAGAAGTAACTCTAAAGAAACTAGGTTGATCATACTTCAAGATGGAACCTGTACTGGAGCATGTATGAGAAGGAATTCCTGGAAGAGAATCAAGCTCTAATGGCACACATGGAGAATAAAGTTCCACCCATGGCAAGAGAGGTAAGAGATAGATTGTGTTCATCAGTATGTGTTAAGAAAGTTGAAAGATATAGAGTCCATGCTCAACAATTAGCTGAAAAAGTTAAAGAAACAATGATTTTGAATGAATCTCATGTAAGAGAACATAAATTATATCAAACCAAAATTAACTCTTTACAAAAGGATTTAGATAAACTTGTTTAAGAAATTATAGTTTAAAAGCACAAGTTGAGCATCTGACCACTTCCTTAACCAAATCCATGGCTGATCATGCATCAACTAAGGTAAAACTTTAGAAGTTTCAACTTTAATCTCAGCAATATGAGAAATTATTAAATTCTCATATTGAATTAAAGAACAAGTATGGGTTGGGATATAATGCTGTTGCACCTCCTATAAATAATAATTACACATCTTTACCTCAAACAATGACAAACAATTTGTCAAATCATTTTGTGCCAAGAACCAAGTTTGAAACAAAATCTAATCAACAAGTTAATCATAATGAGTCTGAGGTGAGTAAAACTAAGTCTTCTGAATCAGATTATGTTAAACAAAATGATTTAAAATTTGAATTTGATGAGTGTGATGACTTGGATGAGTCTCATGAACATGATGTTGATCAACTGAACATTGGTAAGAATGTTGATTTGACACAATCATCCCTAAAGTTCTTGAAGAAACAAAGTTCAAATATCTTCCTAAACAAAGAAACATGTTGAAGACTATTCATAAAAGAATAGTTCAGCTAAATGACGGTCTTCATGAACTTTATCAACAACAAAAACCATCAAGTGAAGGAGTTAAACAATGTACATCTACTGGGGAAGTACACACATCTTCCGTAGAAAAGCGCAAGAAGAAACATTTTGCAGAACTTCAGCGGAAGAAGAAATCTTCTTCTGAGCAGATATGCGGAAGACTGAATCTACTGAATCAGTAGAAGATCGGCAGAAGGAAAAAGCAACAACTAACAAATCAAACTAGAAAGTGGTGATTTCCAGGTAGCAGAAATCAGCAAATGATAAGCAAGAGTCTTTTGATAGTATGCTAGGGAAAGGCAAGGAAAAATCAACTGCAAAACTAGAAAAAGATTTGAAGCTCCAAAAGTTGAATAAGAAAAAGAAAGCAGTCAATTCTTATTAAGAATCAGAGGAAATGTATTGCAAATGGTGTGACATGAAAATCACAGTATTGAAGATTGTTACTTAAGCATCTATTCTTCTATTTGCAATATGAACAATCACATGACCTGTGACTGCTACTTCAACAAACATTGTACAATTTGCAACAAAAATAACCATTCAACTCATGAATGTTATTTCAACAAGAAAAACAACACAAAAAGCACAAAGAAGTTATTATCTAAGAAGGGTGAATCAGACTCTCAATACAATGAAAGTAAAGAAGATTCAAAAACAAAGAAGCTGCAACAAAAACACAAAGCAAAACGAAAGAAGAAAACATCCGCTGATGATAAACCTTTGAAACAAAGAACATCATTTCAGCAATCCAAAACACCTCACGAAAGGGTGGATTTGAGTGATAAAGAAACAAATGTTGATGATGCTTTCTTTGATAATTTTGAAAAGGGAACTCATGTACCTCATTCAAAAACAAAAGATGATGAAACATTCAATAAATAAGGTTCATTGTCAAAACAAAAGCAGCAAATCAACAAAGATAAGGTGAATGAAGAAGTGAGAAACTAGAACCAAGTTCAACAACCTCATCTTCAACAAATTCATTCTCATCACAAACAACAAAGAATGAATCAATCAAGACTAAAATTAACACTGAAACTTCAAGACTTATTCATAAAGGAATAACAATTTTTGACATTGCTAGCAAACCCAAGATCATTAAAGCTTGGGTTGTCAATTATAATTGATTTCTTTCTGTGTGCAGGAACAATCTTGGAGAGCTGACAACAAGTGGTATGTTGATAGTGGTTGTTCCAGACATATGATAAGAAACTATTCATTTCTCCATGACTTCAAGCAGAAAAATGCCTCATATGTGGCATTTGTTAGGGATAAGAAGGGAGGTAAAATAGTTGTTGAAGGAATGGTAACTAATGGTGTACTCAAATTTGAGAAAGTAAATTATTGTAAAAATCTGCAGTATAATCTATTAAGTGTGTCTCAAATTTGTGATCAAAATTATTCCACATTGTTTGATAACACTAATTTTTACATTCTTAAGCCAGTTTTTTCAGTTCCAGAAGAATAGATCCTTCTTAAAGCATCAAGAAAAGGAACACATGTTTTGGATATGAACAACACTACACTCACAAGACATGAAACATGCCTACTATCTAAGTCATTAGAAGATGAATCTCAATTCTGGTATAGTAGGTTTATTCATTCTAACATGAAGAACATGAACAAATTGATGAAAAATGACCTAGTCATTGGATTGCCAAAGAAAGAGTTTTATTATTCAAACCATTATCCTTCATGTTATAAAAGAAAAAACATAGAGTGTCACATAAATACAAAATTATCAATACAAACATTACACCACTCAAATTTCTTGACTTGGATCTGATTGGTCCAACCAATGTGAGGAGCATTGGAAAAAGGCAATATTGATTAATGATAGGGGATGATTTCACTAGATTCACATGGGTCTTCTTCTTAAAACAAAAGAGTGAAATATCAGAAACATTAATGAACTTTGTCATCAAGATTGAAAACCAACTTGATTTAAAAGTTAAAATTTTTAGGAGTGATAATAGGACTGAATTTGTTAATACTGACTTAGATTCTTTTTGCAAGAACAAAGGCATTGCAAGACAACTCAATGCACCAAGAACTCCATAACAGAATGGAGTTGCTGAAAGAAGAAACAAAACACTTATTGAAACAGCAAGAACAATGCTAACTGATTCATAATTGCCAATCACCTTTTGGGCTGAAGTAGTGAATACAACATGCAATGTTCAAAATTGGACATTGATCGTCAAAGAACATATAAAACACCTTATGATATTTTATTCAAAAGAAAACCTTACATAGGATATCTTAGAGCTTTTGGGTGTCATGTATCTGTTTAAACACAAAAGAACAATTGGGAAAATTTTCAGAAAAAGCCTATGATGGCTTATTTGTTGGATATTCTTCACCATCTAAATCATATAGGATCTACATTCCACAACATAACATTATGAAAGAAACTCCTAATGTGTGATTTGATAAATCCTTGTTTCCTAAATATGTAAAAGGATCATCATGGTTGTTTGATATAGATGCACTAATAGACTCATTTTACTCTGGTTATTTGAATAATGTAGGATCTGATGATATATGTTATCCATTTGTTCCCCCAAATATGAATGAAGTGTCATTGTCTACTGATCCTCCAAGAACACACACATCAAGTATCAGGGAACAAGGAACAACAAATAATAACAATGATGCTGCACAAGTCCAACAAAATGGAGCCACATCCTCTAATGGAAACACTTCATCAGTAGTTGCTGACTCTGCATCCGCAGATGTGCATTATGCATCCGGAGATATGAATAATGCCTTAGTAGCTATTCCACCCTCTCAAGTAGATACCAAAACATTGGAGATGATTCAGCAAATCCAGATATACCATCCATAGATGTTGCTATAACTCCTACGGAAGCTCAAACTACATCCGGAGAAGTTCGTGCGGAAGATATTGACAATGCACCTGATGTTCAAACTCAAGAAGATCACTCCATACCCAATGATAAACATGAGGAACACTTTGATTACTTCCTAAATTCATCAACTGGATTGAATCCATTTGTATCAATGGATAAGACTAACTTGGAATCATCTATTCCAGTTGAATCTACACCAACAACAAGAATTCATTAGACTCATCCAATAAACAACATCATTGGTGATCTTAATCAACGAACAATAAGAAGCCAAGGGGGAGCTGCTAACATCTGTTTTTTTCACTTGTTTCCTTTCACAAGTGGTTCCTCCAAACATCACAACTGCACTAAAAGATAATAGCTGGATTTAAGCTATGCAAGAAGAGCTTCAACAATTCAGAAAGCAGAAGGTCTGGAGTCTAGTTAATTTACCTGAAGGTCATCATTCAATTGTAACAAGGTGGCTCTTCAAAATAAATTAGATGACAGGGGTATAATTATAAGAAACAAAGCAAGACTAATTTCACAAGGCTACACTTAAGAAGAAAGAATAGATTATGATGAAGTTTTTGCACCAGTTGCAAGAATTGAAGCAATAAGAGTCTTCCTAGCCTATGCATCATATAGAAGTTCACTTTCTATCAAATGGATGTAATATGTGCTTTCTTATACGGGAAAATTGATGAAGACGTCTATGTAGCTTAGCCTCTAGGTTTTGAAGATCCTGATTACCCTCATAGGATGTACAAGCTTGACAAAGCTTTGTATGGACTGCATCAAGTAGCTCAGCCTTTAGGTTTTGAAGATCCTGATTACCCTCATAGGGTGTACAAGCTTGACAAAGCTTTGTATGGATTGCATCAAGCACCAATTATATGTAAATGATATTATATTTTGACGGGTTGCTAGAACACAAAATCCATGTTTAACCATTTAAACTTTCAGAAAACGCAGCGGATATGTAGTTTTTAAAACCGATTTTAAAGCTGAAAATTTCATGTTCTTAGTTATGTTTTAAGATGGAAAACAAACCCAAACCAAAAGGGGATCATTTATGTGAATGAGCATGCTATGTAAACACAAAACACATAATATGACAGCCACAAGGTGCTGCCAAAACTACCTTTCAGCAAGCACAAATGTCGACGGAAAGAGTAGAATGGATGCTGAAATTCGGCCAAAAGAAGGCTAAAATATGCCCAAAAACTTCAAGCTTAGAAGTCTTCAAGTGTTCACTCCCACTTGGCTTTAAGTAAGCATCATGATTACTTGGATTTGGACACCAATACTCCAAAAGGAAAACCTCCAACTGCCCTTCAAAACCGTGAACATCCAGCAGCAAAACTGGGAGGATGAAATCGACCAAGGTTCCAAGAGGAGGAACCCTCAAGCTTGTATACCCAAAGCCTTTGAAGCAACCACCACTCTTGCTAGGGAGAGAGCACCAAAAACACCCAAAAATGTTCTCTTCTTCTTGTTTCAGCCGTGAGCATCAAGAGAGAAGAAGATGAGAGAGATTTTGAGCATGCAAGATGAATTGATTTATGAGAAGTGTGTCTTACACTCTTTCATAAAGAGTGTAAGTTTCAAGACAATAATTTTCACCTTTCACACAAGGTGGCCGCCCAAATAGTCCAAAAGGGGAGGGTTTTCCCTCCTAAACTTGTCTTATATCACACATTAATAAGTCATGTACTAGACTTATTAAATTGTGACATATCCTTCTCCAATTAAACATTTTAACTAAAGTATACTCACATGTTATTTGTGTTATTTAAACCCTTTTAAATAACAAAATAATAATAAACCCATCAACAAATTATCCTTATAACTTGTTTCATCTCGTAGATAATTATTTAGAAAACCTAATTTTTCTCTCTAAATTTGGTGTAATTATTTAATTGTATGAACCCATCATCAATTAAATAATTCTTGGTGATGCAAAGCTTGTTATTGGGTATAACCCGACTTGGATCATAACGTACTAACTGCATCAATATTCTACGTGTCTTGGGCACATAGAATCCTACAATCTCCCACTTGCCCAAGATTCATAGAAGATTGATGCAGCAAAGTAAATACCGCCTAACAACGGTTTACTACCCTTAATACGCATGACTTATAGCCATTCAATAACATCATCCCTTTCAAGTACACTACTTGAAATGATTTAGGTGAATCAATCATCTATCCTTTTGTTACAGATGTCATGTTAATCCAAGGACACAGAGTGATCATTCCTTGTTGATTTAACTTAATCAGGCCTTAGACATCTAACTCTCAACGAATAAGAGGAACAAATTCCATCTTGACTACATACATTTCTCACAAACACCTCGTGTTATATCTGAACATACCCTTATGTACTGTCCACTATCTCAGGACAGTGAAGAATTAGCTCAAGATATAATACTTAGTGAATATCAAAACTCAATATGTATCTCAGGTCAGAGGATACCAAATGATATTCGCCTTTACTCAAATTTACTTATGATCAATCATTAAGATTCCATGTAGTAAAATTTGAGATGCGGGTTAGTCCAATATTTGTGTCCCACAAATATCTACGAACCTTGGTAGCAACCCATTGCTCTATATTCATCCTTATGAATATCAACCAATCCAAGTTCATAATAATCTTACTCTCGCACTTGTTCCCACAAGTATGAGCTACTACGGACATTTTAGAGTAAACATTTCACTCATGGATAAAACATGCTAAATAGGAACATTAATTGAAACACTATAACCAAATAATTTTATTCAAATAATATAGAGTTCCACATATCCAAATACAAAATTTACAGATCAAATCCAATCACTAGAATATCGAAGTCCCATGGCACAAGTATGACCTTCATGCTTTGCCTTTTCAAGGAGCTTCGTGAGAGGATCCGCAATGTTTTGATCCGTGTGGACTTTGCGAATACATATCTTTCCTTTTCAACTTCATCCGTATGTAGTTGAATCTCCGCTCAATGTGCCTAGTCTTTTGATGAGCACGAGGTTCCTTGATTTGAGCAATCGCACCCTCGTTATCACAAAAGATCTCTAGGGGGTCCTGAATGGAAGGGACAACCCCAGATCGGCAATGAATTCTTTAACCATGCAGCTTCTTGAGCTGCCAATGAGGCAGCGACGTATTCTGATTCTGTAGTTGATAGAGCCACCACATCCTGCTTGGAGCTCTTCCAAGAAACCGCTCCTCCATTCAAAATGAAAATGTATCCCGATTGCGACCATGAATCATCACGATCGGTTTGAAAACTCGCATCCGTGTAACCTTTTACAACGAGCTCCTCGTCACCAGATCCATAGATCAGGAACATATCTCTTGTCCTCCTTAGGTACTTAAGTATGTTCTTAACAGCCATCCAATGACTGTTTCCAGGATTTTGCTGGTAACGGCTTGTCATGCTCAAGGCGCATGACACGTCCGGTCGAGTGCATATCATTGCATACATGATGGATCCAATAGCAGATGCATATGGGATTGCCTTTTATCTTGCTCATCCTTTGAGCTTGGACATGAGTCGTACTTTGATCAATGTACGCACTTTGATTTAAACCAATCAACGCCTTGATCTATCCTATAGATCTTTATTCCCAGAATATAGGCGGCTTCTCCAAGATCCTTAATGGAAAAAAACTTCCAAGCCAGGTTTTTACACCTTCCAAGGTTGGAATGTCATTTCCAAATAGTAGTATGTCATCAACATACAATACTAGGAAATTTATTGTGCTCCCACCTTCTTATACACACAAGCCTCATCAGCGTTTTTGATGAAGCCAATTTCTTTATCTCCTCATCAAAACGATGATTCCAGCTTCTCGATGCTTGTTTCAATCCATAGATTGATTTCTTTAACTTGCATACTTTATTAGGATGTTTTGGATCGACAAAACCTTCAGGCTGAACCATATAAACATCTTCCTCAAGATATCCATTTAGGAACGCGGTTTGACATCCATTTGCCAAATCTCATAATCATAATGAGCAGCTATGGCAAACAATATCCTTATAGACTTTAGCATCGCAACAGGTGAGAAGGTTTCATCATAATCAACCCCTGAGTTTGAGTAAAACCCTTCGCTACAAGTCTAGCTTTATAAGTATCCAAGTTCCATGCATATCGGTTTTCTTCTTGAAAACCCACTTACTTCCAACTACCTTGGAATTAAGAGGTGGTACAACAAGTTCCCAAACTTGATTGTCATACATGGATTGCATTCTCAACGTTCATGGCCTCAAGCCATTTGTCACAATCCAAATTGGACACTGCATCATGGTATGTGGTTGGCTCATCTGAATCTACCACATAGCATCCATCCATGAAAAATCCGTATCTTTCAGGTGGATTACTAATTCTACCACTTCTACGAACGTTTTGTGTGTATTGATCAACCACTTGATCAACTTCAACATCCTCATGTTGAGTGCTAGTTTCAACCAAACGTGCATCGGGTTTTGGTTCTTGATCCTCTCAAGATCCACTGTTCTATGCCAGTTCCTTCCATAAGGAACTTTGCTTCTAAGAACTCACCCTTTCTGGCAACAAACACCTTTTGTTCCAGGGATCATAGAAATAATATCCATAGAATCTCTAGGATATCCAATAAAGATACACTTGGTGGATCGGACTTCCAATTTGTTTAGGGTGGGAGTTTTAACATAAGCCTCACAACCCCAGACCCTTAAGTATGATAGGGATGGAACTCTTCCATGCCATATCTCAAAAGGTGTCCTTTCCACCTTTTGGTTGGGGCCATATTTAAAACGAGCCGCGGAGAGCAGAGCGAAACCCCAAAATGATAGAGGTAATGAGCTTCTAGCCATCATAGATCGGACCATATCCAATAAGGTTCGATTCCTCCTCTCAGACACACCATTATGTTGTGGTGTTCCAGGTGGAGTGAGTTGTGAGACAATCCCACAACTCCTAAGATGATCTTGAAAGGCATCACTTAGGTATTCACCTCCTCTATCGGTACGGAGAACTTTAATTGACTTGTTGAGTGATTTTCTACTTCATTCTTGAAGATTTTGAACATTTCAAAAGTTCATCTTTGTGCCTTAATAAGTACACATACCCATAGCGACTATAATCGTCGGTAAAGGTAAGAAGTATCTTTCACCATTCCTAATCATTGGTTTAAAAGGACCACATACATCCGAATGTATGATTCCTAATAAATCTTTTGCCCTTTCAGTAGTTCCAGTAAAGGGCGCCTTAGTCATCTTGCCTTGTAAACAAGATTCACAAACATCAAATGAATCACATTCATTTGCTTTCAAAAGACCATTCTTTTGAAGTGTTTGTAAACGTTTCTTTTTATATGACCAAGACGACAATGCCAAAGATAGGTATCACTCAAGTCCAACTTGAGTTTCTTGGGGTTTGTTTGGTACAATGAACTATTTAAAGTATTTTCATGAACCAATTCATAAATACCATTAATTGGTATAGCTTTAAAATAGAACATACCATTTAAGAAACATGAAATCATTTTCAATAAAAGATAATACATAATCATAATGTCTTAATTGGGATACAGAAATAATGTTCCTAGTCAAAATAGGAGCATACAAAACATTCTTCAAAATAACTTCCAAGCCACTTGGAAGCCTTAGGATGTAGTCCCCACGAGCTTCAACTAAGACTTTAGTTCCATTGCCCATGAAGAGGCTAACATCTCCTTGTTTGAAGTCCCTACTTCTTGTGAACCCCTGCAACAAATTGCAAATATGAGTTCCACATCCGGTATCCAATACCCATGTATTTGAAGATGTAACATTAAGATCAATATGAATCATTTATATTGTACCTGAGGTCTGCCGGCATCCTCTTGGCTTTCAACTCTTGGAGATGGACAGGACAATTTCTTGCCCAATGTCAAATCTCCCCACACTTGAAGCATGGGTCATTGGTAGCAACCTTTTGCTTCTTCTCTTGTGGTTTGGGTGGTACCCTTACCACCCCTTTCCTTTTCCCCAGCGGGTCCCTTTACTTGGTAACCTTTGCCTTGGGTGCGGGACGAGGCCTTTTATTGTTCCCACCTCATTGATGGTGAGAACGGGTAAAAACCTTTTACCCATGGCCGCCTTGGTAGTTTTGAGCATTGAGTGGAGCTCACCAATGCTTTTGTCCCAAGCATTCATGTTGTAGTTCAACACGAATGTCTCGAACCTCTTGGTAAGGCCATTGAGGATCAAATCCGTGGCCAATTCCTTCGAGACGGGACAATTAAGCCTCTCGAGGTGGGCAATGTGACTTTTCATCTTAAGTACATAAGATGAAACAGATTGGTTGTCGTCCATACGACATGCATGGAGTGCTCGAACCGTCTCGAAGCGCTCAACCCTTGCTTGCTGTTGGAACGTTTCCTTTAGCTGGGTTATCATGTCGTAAGCTCCGTGGTGTCATACTCCTTTTGGAGATCTGGAGTCATGCTCGCTAGCATGAGACAAGACACTTGGACGGAGTCCTCAGTGTATTCAGCCAATCGTTGTAGGCCTCCTCATCATCCTCGCTAGGTTGATCGGGGATAGGGTCATCTAAAACATACGATCTTCTCTCTTGCTTGAGAACGATTCTCAAGTTTCGATACCAATCGATGAAGTTGTTATGATTTAGACGTTCCTTTTGGAGGATCGCTCGTAGAGATTGGTTGGACGCGGATGAGTTATCGGAATTATCATTATGTGAGGCCATCTACAAAATTAACAAAGTTTTATTTTAGTATTTTCGATATTGTAATTTTATAATAAATGCCTTTTAAGGTTCTTTTATATTAAAATCTAGAACCCAACATTACTTTTAAATTGTGGTTAGGTGACCTTTATCCCACGTTTTTAAATTAATAAGGTGGTCAACGTTTGACGATTGCAACCATTTGCAACTTCTAGAAATATGGGATCGACTTGAAACATCATATGTAAAGTCGGCATGTTAATCCCATCAACACCATTTGGAAACACACATCGTGTGATCCATTTGACATGATTTGCAAATCAAGACACCCTACTTACACCCACGTGTGAGTTTGCCAAAACAAGTGGTTAGGTGACCTTTATCCCACAAATAAGGCATTCTCACCTTGAATCACGAGTTCCCTCAAAGTGGTTAGGTGACCTTTATCCCACTAAGAGTTCTCAAGTGACTCAAGTGTTGTGTAAAAGGACGGTGTTGATCTTGTTAAAGAATATTTAGAGGTACATAACATTAGTTTAGAAAACTCTATGTACTTGTATTTGCATGCAATCAAATACAAGGTACCCTATGGTCCTTTGACTAAAACCAATTTTAATCTTTAAAATCATTAAACCATTTAATAACTTTATATAAACTTTTAGAACCATCAATTTTCTGCTTGTTAAGTTGTTAGTGAGTTCTTATGTATGTCAAAACATCAACCATTCAAACAAACAACAAACATTTAAACAAGCATAAACATTAACTATCATATGTGCATAACCATAGCCCTTATGTTGACACACTTATTTGCCATCACAAGTGTTGTCATTTGGTCTTTTCTAAGGTTACAACAAGAGAACACATAGAAAGCTTCCAAAAGCCTCCCACTTGAAACCACATCCAAAATGCTCCATGTTTCTTTAGTGTCTTCCTTTGTGCTTCCAAGGCATATGTCTTCATATTACAAGATATAAGGTCCTAATACATGATATCTAGTAAAATGAAATTACACCTAATCTATTTATTACAACCCAATATAAATAAAATACACTTGAAACAATAGATAATACAACCCAATTGAATGAATGAATACAACCATTACAAACACCCAAACAACACAAGGTCAATGGCTAGGTTATGCACTAAAATAAGCATCCATTATATCATCCAAAATATAACTATGAATCCCTTAAAACCAATGAATTTTCAGCCAACATAAACTGAAAAATTCGGGTTTAGATGTCCAAACAACACAACATATCAACATATATATATATCTTTCAAGATTTAATCTTAAGCATGTATAATTAAATCTTGAAAGTTAGGGATTCAACAAAACAGAAAATAGCAGCCCCAAATCAGCTTATATTTAGATTATCATCATCCTTTAAAACCTATTTTAAAGGACAAAACAAGCAAGTCATCCACATAACCGGCTCTTGATGCCATTTGACGGTTTGCTAGAACACAAAATCCATGTTTAACCATTTAAACTTTCAGAAAACGCAGCGGATATGTAGTTTTTAAAACCGATTTTAAAGCTGAAAATTTCATGTTCTTAGTTATGTTTTAAGATGGAAAACAAACCAACCAAAAGGGGATCATTTATGTGAATGAGCATGCTATGTAAACACAAAACACATAATATGACAGCCACAAGGTGCTGCCAAAACTACCTTTCAGCAAGCAACAAATGTCGACGGAAAGAGTAGAATGGATGCTGAAATTCGGCCAAAAGAAGGCTG
Source organism: Flaveria trinervia (assembly GCA_025506515.1). Classification (NCBI taxonomy): domain Eukaryota; kingdom Viridiplantae; phylum Streptophyta; class Magnoliopsida; order Asterales; family Asteraceae; genus Flaveria; species Flaveria trinervia. Next base: position 37,512,943 of record CM046456.1, read on the forward strand.
AAATATGCCCAAAAACTTCAAGCTTAGAAGTCTTCAAGTGTTCACTCCCACTTGGCTTTAAGTAAGCATCATGATTACTTGGATTTGGACACCAATACTCCAAAAGGAAAACCTCCAACTGCCCTTCAAAACCGTGAACATCCAGCAGCAAAACTGGGAGGATGAAATCGACCAAGGTTCCAAGAGGAGGAACCCTCAAGCTTGTATACCCAAAGCCTTTGAAGCAACCACCACTCTTGCTAGAGAGAGCACCAAAAACACCCAAAAATGTTCTCTCTTCTTGTTTCAGCCGTGAGCATCAAGAGAGAAGAAGAGAGAGAGATTTTGAGCATGCAAGATGAATGATTTATGAGAAGTGTGTCTTACACTCTTTCATAAAGAGTGTAAGTTTCAAGACAATAATTCTCACCTTTCCACACAAGGTGGCCGCCCAAAATGGTCCAAAAGGGGAGGGTTTTCCCTCCTAAACTTGTCTTATATCACACATTAATAAGTCATGTACTAGACTTATTAAAATTGTGACATATACCTTCTCCAATTAACATTTTAACTAAAGTATACTCACATGTTATTTGTGTTATTTAAAACCTTTTAAATAACAAAATAATAATAAACCCATCAACAAATTATCCTTATAACTTGTTTCATCTTGCAGATAATTATTTAGAAAACCTAATTTTTCTTTCTAAATTTGGTGTAATTATTTAATTGTATGAACCCATCATCAATTAAATAATTCTTTGTGATGCAAAGCTTGTTATTGGGTATAACCCAACTTGAATCATAACGTACTAACCGCATCAATATTCTACATGTCTTGGGCACATAGAATCCTACATATTTGGATCAACAAACAAGAGACTGTGTGTAAACTTTGAAGAGTTGATGAAATCTAAATTTCAGATGAGTTCATTGGTAGAATTAACCTTTTTCCTTGGTCTACAAGTTCATTAGAAAACAAATGGCATCTTCATCAATCAAGAGAAATATATCCTTCAAATATTGAAGAAATATAATCTCGCTGATGCATCCTCATGCAAAACACCCGCATCAATAATTGATAAGAATGTGCCTGATCCTATAAGAAAATTATTGATCAATGATATATAGATCAATGATAGGATCCCTTATGTATTTAACTGCTAGCAAACCTGACTTAATGTTTGCTGTGTGTGTTTGTGCTAGGTACCAATCATATCCAAAACAGTCCTATCTGAATGCTGTTAAAAGGATTTTTAGATATCTGAAAGGAAAACCTACCTTTGGACTTTGGTATCCAAAGGATGGTGATTTTACTATTTACTCATATTCAAATAGTGACTTTGAAGGATGCAACAACAATAGAAAATCCATAACTGGTGGATGTCAATTTCTAGGACCATGACTTGTTTCATGGCAGCGTAAGAAGCAAACAAATGTATTTGTAGCCACAGCTGAGGCTGACTACATAGCTTCTTCTGCTGGTTGGTCTCAAGTACTTTGGTTGCAAAACCAATTGCTTGATTATGGCTACAATTTCCTTCAAACTCCAATTTATATAGATAATTCAAGTGCTATGTTTGTAACTACTAATCCAGTTCAACACAGCAAAACAAAGTATATTGAAATTAGATACCATTTTCAAAGAGATTTCTCAAAAAAGGATTTAATCAACTTAGTCAAAGTGGATACAACAAACCAGTGTGTTACATAATTTCTTTTAGTCTAGTGTGTTACACAACTTTTGGACTGTCATGTGCCTTTCATGCTATTCTTCTACATAAATTTATGATGAATGCAAAATCTTATCATTAATCACAAATTAAGGGGAGTAGTTAATGCATGTAAACATAAAATCTGAATTTTAAGCATCAAAGAAGAAATTGGAACTTGAGCACCAACTTGGCTGAAGGATACATGAAGTTTTCTAAAATTTAAACCTTCTTGTGCACATTTTTCATTAATACAAAGTCAATAAGTTCCAATAGCAATAAATGATTCTAAGGAGTTGACTAGGACCATACAATAAAATAAGTTTCAATAAGTGCATTTCAAGCATCAGCAAAAGCTACAGTGCATTTCAAGCATAAGCAGAAGCTACAGTGCATTTCAAGCACCAGCAAAAGCTACAATGCTTTTAGCATCAGGAGAAGCTACAATGCTAAACCTAATAAAATTTGTCTATCCGTAGATTGGTAAACTACACATAGGTTAATGTTTTAAAAGTATAATCTAATTTCATAGATTGGTAACCAATGAAAATTTAAATTATACTTCATCAAAAATCAGTTTTTAATTCTAAGTCATCCGCAGATGATCTACAAAATCCGTAGATGATCCCCTGAATAACTAAAAACTATGGATGAGTAAAATTTTATAGAGGGTCCCACTTCATTAAACAAGTATAATTAATGTGTCTGAGAGAGTATAAATGATGTTTCTGACTTAAATATTCATTATTCACTTTTTCAAAACACTTTTTCATACCTAGAAAAACGCACTCAACAAACCCCCATCTCTCTTCACAAACATTCAAAATTACTGAGTCAAAACATTAAACAAACACATAATCCTATTTTAAATCATTGTGTTCAAGGTAAAAAATGTCATATAAATAATAATGAACTGTTTAATTCTTGGTTATCATTTAAACTGTTAATATTCTCATGTTTGTAATGTTGATTCTAATCTAATCTTCTTAACTTTCAAGAATAGATGGCTAATCAATTTGCAAGAGAGCATAATGTGTGTGCATTTCTCAATGCTGATGATCCTGTATCGGAAGGGTGTCAGGACATCATCAGATATTTGCGACAATCCAGACTCTTTATCCTCTAAAAACAGAGCCTGTGATTCATCAAGCACATATTGCTGATTTCTGGAATTCTACACAGATAGAAGAGGATGGAGAATCAAAATTTATCATGGCAAAAGTAAAGAATGAAACACTGAGAATGAAGGAACATCCCATCAAGAGGTTTCTAGAGTTGGGAGAACAAGAAACTGGTCACCCTGATGTGTTAGAAAATGAATACATAGAGAAAGTATTCTACCTAATGGGATATGACGGTGACTTTGAAAAATGGGAGATCAAGAAAGGAAGACTATGCAAGCCATATAGATTTCTATGTCACACTTACCTAAAGTGCATCTCTAACAGGAAATCTGGGCTTGACAGATTTTCAAGACACATTTCTTCTGGGATTATTGGTATCTTTGAGGGAAGAACATACAACTACTCAAAATACATTTTAAGTTGTATATGTGATCAAATAAGAGTGCAAAAGGCTGATAAGATCTACATGTTTCCAAGGTTTTTGCAATTAGTCATCAATGATGACCTGCCTGGAATAGCTAGAGATGGTGATGTGCTTGTTCAGGCATGTTTAGGAAGATGAGTATTGAACAACATCAGTGGGAGATATGAAGGAGGAGATATGCCCATGTTTGCTCATGTGGTGGATGCTAATGCCAACATTCCACAAGAACTGGAATGGGAAGACCAATAAGGAAGTTCACCTAGTAAATCTGTGGAAGCCTCCCATTCACCCCACCAATCACCCATACACCAACATCATCAATCACCTCAACATCCCTCACCAGCCAGTCAAAACACCCTGCCATTTCACCTATCCCACCCGATCAATCTCAACAATCTCAAACAGCCAGTTATAACACTCAGCCAATCTCTCCACTTCTCCCTTAATCTCCTAGTCATAAAAAACACGAACCTTCCAAAATTCAATCACCTAAGAGTGTGCATACAGAGCATGTCACTATCACTCAGTCTCAAAATTCAGTTCACCCTAGTGGGACTGAGTTGATTTCTCAAGCCAACACCATCCCACTCTCACTCACCAACTCTCGAAAACCAGTTATATCCAATCAAACTGAACCTGTAGTACCCATCATTGATATTGAGAAACAATCACAAGAACATCAAGAGAAACCCATTTAAGCAGAAGAGCCATGCTCAAGCTCAACAAGTATGGCTCTTACTAAAGTTTGTGATGATGAGATGATCTTAGTGATAAGGACATCCCTGTTAGCAAAAGTCAATTGGTGGGCTGAATATAACAAAGTTGTTATCAAGTCAAACAAAAGAAAGTAAAGAATTCAAGAGTTGAAGGGACTGATAAAGGAAAAGGAAGATGATGAAGCAAGAATCTAGTCTAAAAATATTAAGAGAAAGCATTCAAGAAAACAATAAAGTCATTGATGCTTTGCTTGAGCTTGTAAAAAACAAAAAGAGACTATTGCACATGAGAAGGATGAAAGAGAAGAGCTTGTGTTGGAGAGCAACAAAGCTAACAAGACTCTGTAAGAACAATTTGCACAGCTGAAAAGAATAAAATGAGGAGATTAAGAATCTGAAAAAGAAGATAAGTGACATTGAATCTAGTGCTCTTGCAACAAAACAAACAAAAGAATTTGCTGAGACCTCAAAGCAAATCATTCAATACTCAAGAAAGAGGAGATACTTGGGGCCTACAAAGAAAGAAGTGATTGATGTTAAAGAATCACCTAAAAGATCAAAACTCACATCACCTAAACACACTCCTTTGGTGGATGTTCCACATTAAAGCCAATTTCTCATGATGACATGGAAAATGATGAAAGTGATGAAGAATGGAAAGAACTTAATAAAGATGAGTATTCCAAAGATCAAAAAGAAGCAAAGGCTGATGACCTACTAACCACTAAAGACATACTTGAAGAAAGGCCAGAATCTTAAATGTTTATAACCCTAATCAACCATGGGTTTCCATATGACTTGGTAGAGAGGCTGAATATGAATGAGATGAAGAACATGCTAATGGAATTTGAGCTAGCAAGCTTCATAATCCCAAATTACAACTATGAAACATTCACAACCTTTCAATCAATTCAGATAATAAAGAAGGAGTTAGGTCATTGTGACACAACCAAAGTTAACAAATACAAATGACCTATTGGCTACAAGGTCATAACTACAACATGCATAAATTTAAGGGAAGAATAGTTGGTGAGTTAAGGAGGATGATGGAACATGAGATGAAAATAGAGCTGGAAACTAGAGTAAAGTTCAGAACTAAAGCCCCAAACCCATCCTACAAGCAACAAAGCAAATTCCTTGCTGATTCCATAACTGTTGAATCTAAAGATCAACACAAAGGGATAGAAAAACTTATCAGAGAGCCACATGCGGTTATCCCTGGCAAAGTGTGGCCACTGGGAACAATGGTTAGAGAGATCACTGTACAGAAGTCAACCCTGATAGAACTCTATGACAATATCACAACTCCTAGTTTTATGGAAGAAAACATGATTATGGCCTAGAAATATGATCCAGACTGGGATTGTGCAATCTTTAAGAGAACATTTGGAAGAATCCAATACTTCAATTATGTAAAAGCATTACTGAGTCTTCCTGAGAGAGATATTTAAAGATTTGCAAAGCTTAATCATCTCTAACGATCCAATGCACCAAGGGGAAGAGAATTTTTTGTGTATGTGGGTAGGCTGAAGACAAAATTTGTAGATAATATGCTCAAGGAGGCTAAGAGGGAAGATGCTAAGCACATAAAGAGAAATCAAGGAAAGAAAAGAACAACATCCAACACCTCTACTCTTATGGATGATGAATTGTTAAAGAGGGTTGGATACAACAACATAAATTCAATAAGTCTAAAGAACTTGGAAGGAATTTAATATACATATCCCATAACAGAATGAGGATATGTTGAGAAAACAAAATAGCTAGTGCTACTGAGGAATGCTAAAGGGAAGAAAGCTGATAAGAAGTTTTGACGCAGTGGAGATCAAATTACTTCACCCAAGCTATACATCATATCTACATGAAAAATTCTTCCTAAAGCTAACTGATGAAATAACACAGAATGACCTATGTCTATATGTGCATATGATTCAAGTGATTGAAAAATTGCACGCAAAGGCATACAAGAGAAGAAGACATGAAGTTGGACCGCTAAAAGGATCTACATTTGAACAAGTTTTAGAACTGAGAATCTTAGAGTAAGATGAGCTCAAAATAGTGCACAATCTAAGTGTAGTGGAAACACTTACTACTGAAGAAGATGTGCTGGGATTGAGCTTTGACACACTTTAAAGGATATGTAGAATAGAGATCAAGTACAAGTATGATGATCAAAAGGATGCAGTATCATACGTTAATAAGAAAATGGTGCTCAGTGTGAAAGAACTGATCACAAGTGTCTAAGCCTAAGGGGGAGTATTGTTAGATCTAGGAATGATAGATCTAGATCATTTATTATATATTTGCTTAGAACTTGATTGATAATTGTAATGAATATTTGTAATTCATTATCATAATGTATGCATAATGTATATAGGTTAACCCATATATATGTGTTGATTTGTATGTATAATTGCAGGATCACCATTAGACTTAGTCAACTTATGAAAATTACTAAGTGTAAGAAACATCTACGGATGAAAAAATTGTTCTTTCATTGATATGAATTGCATTTGATGAATTCCTACTAAAGATCACCAATGCAGATAAGTCTGAAGATATCAAAGATCCATGGATGAACAACAATGCAAAGACTTCAAGTGAAAACTCCAGCGAAAAGCACACTCCTGCGGAAGACTAGTTTGCTGCGGAAGACCAAACACTTGAATGATATAAGTAATTCAAGTCAACAAGTCAATCACAGATTCCGAGAGATTAGCTATTTCCTTTATAGAAACACGCGTACCTAAAAATATGAGTCCTAGGTTTCAAGACGAAATAACAAACAACTAGACGGCAAACACAAAAATCACATCGATTCACACAATCAATCAAACATAAACCCTAGCAGCCGTCATATCAACATCAACACGTTCAAAGCATTTATTGTTTATAGCATCATTGTTTATTCATGTGTAATCATTAATCAATTTTAATGAAATACGTTCGAATAAAATCATGTTTGTTTATTAATTGTGTTCCTGCATATCATTGCGTTCATCATAATCATCATTCATTATATTTGTTATTCATTTATCAAACAATTAAACAAGGTTAATATTCATTCCACAAACATTAACTTGATTTCCTTTAACATTGATAATTCTTGATAGCGATCCTTGGATTCACACATTAGAATATTATATGTTTCCTAGATATATTTACACATTCTCAATTGTGAATTAGGCTCATAGTTGAGGGAATTAGGTAATGTTCTTAAATTGGGACAGATGAAGCACGACATCTTTAAAATTTTGAAGAAGCCGACTGTTGGCTTCTCTAGGGTAGAAACAACCCTTGTACCCAAAATGTTAGAGCTCATTGCTCAAGGTGACAACCTAGGAGCACAAGCTAGTGTTGAATCCACACCTTCTACCTCTCAACCACCAAAATAGCCACAAATCACCCACACCTAGCAAAGAAAAACCAAACGAACCCCTGCACAAGCTACTCAGTTTGTGTAGGCCCCATACTACTACCCACACAGGAGGAAGTGGACACTAGAGCTCTCACTTCTCTGAGGAGTAAACCACTCCCATCTCTTCAAGAATCAATGCTGAGGTTCCTCATGCTTAGCCTGATGAGCTCACTAACCCAATAGCCTTAAGCCTTCACTCAAAGTCTCAACACTCAAGTGAACAAACTTTAGGGGAAGTTACCATCCCCAACCTTTAGATCTTAAGCAACCAATCCCTAGCCTTGATTTCTATAATGATGAAAACTGGGATTAGGAGAGTACCATGAGTCTCTCTACTCTTCCCCCACTGAAAAAAGAAGAGATGAGTGCTCCTGACTCTCCCCTATCTAGCCCACATCATCCACCTACCACTAAGGTGGATCTCTCTAACCGTATTCAGGAGGTCCATATGGAAGAGGCTCTCACTTCTGTAAGTGATTACATATTTAAGACCTCAACCATGGTAACTCAACCCACTGATACTCCATTTGAAGTGGTCATTAAGCAATGGAAAACCAACAACCAAGAACATCATGCTGGTGGTGAGATTATCTCATCCCCCAATGAATCTTCCGATGAAGAAGAGGGGAATCTGAGACTAAAAGTGCAAAAACTATGAAAAACATGCACCTATTTAGTCTCTAAGGTTAGTCAATTGAAATCTCAAGTGACTACCTTACACAATAGGGTCAATGATCAATAACTTGAGATATCTTATGTCAAGGAGAAACTAGCTGGCAGACTTGTAAGAAGAGCTCAACAAGGAACACAAAAACCTATGAATGTGATTGACCTAACTCCTAGTTTACCTATGCAATAGGGTGATGCTACCAAAATAGGGGAGAAAGCCATTACAATCATAGAACTAGGCGTTACTCACAGAGTATGGACACTAAAGAATAACCATCCTCACTTGCAGTTGTTCATACTCAGCAACTTCCTCAAGTTCACATTGATGTGGATTCTATAGACTCTCTCATTCAGAGTCTATTTGAGAAAGGCATACCAAGGGCTGTGTCATCTCCACCTCAAGGAACTTCTAACTACATCAAAGGGTGGATGTATGATGCTTATAGAAAAATCCTTATTCTTCAAAGAGTTCAAAGGCAACAAGAGGTATTAAACTTTCAGACCTTGAACTACTTAAAGGTCTTGATTTTATAAACATGCCACTTGTTACCCAAGACAATCTAGACAAGCTAACAAGTTGGGTCAAAGGATTCAAAACAGGATTACTAAAGAGTTCAGCCTTAGAAGGAGACAAATGCAATTAGGCAATGCCAATGGTCAACTGGATGTTGAGGTTGACCCTGAGATTAGCTTCAAAGGAGAAACTTTGATTGAAGGCCTAGTGATAGAACTTGAGGTCCCTATCACACCTACAACTACTTCAGAAATCCATTCCCTTGATGAGACACTTGCTGGTGAAGGTGTATCTATACCTTTCACTGGCCAGAGGATGGATGCTACTCTAAGCAATGAAGGCCAAAGCTCTCTCCATCCTGATTCACAAAGGTTTGTGCATGAGAAAGGGAAAAGGAAGATGAATCCTGAGGAGAAGAGAGAGAGGAAATGGAAGCTAAGATGAGAAAGTTCTTCTGCAGGGTCTGCTGGCTTCATGGAAGCTGCAATTAGGGCTGCTCCCTGACCAAACACACATAATAATGAGTTAAGGGAAGTCATGATTACTTACTTATAGACCAGGAACTGTGATATTGATAATATGATCTCCCTCCCCTTAGAAGAATTGAATGAACTGGCTGACATGAATTTTCAAGAGAGAAGAAGGAAGCAAAGGATGCAAGATTGCTTCTTCAGATCAAGGAGGAAAGGAGACTGAAAAGGCTCTACAAACATGTTCCTACTCTCTCACCATTCAATATGAAGGAGACTGTGGCTCCACAAGAACCTCAAGTACACAAAGAAACTGATAAGATCAACATGATTAACTACCTGAGTGCTATAGGTCTTTATCAGATAGGTACACTTCTTCCCTTGTCCTTTGAGTACATTGAATTTGAGTATCTCAATCAACTTGAACTTGAAGTGCTCAAAGAAAGAAAGGAAACAAAGAGGAAGATGAGGTAAGAAACTGCCAAGATAAGAGCCATCATCTAAAAGAGTCAAAGAAGTTTGCTGATAGGAAGAGGATGGTGAGCTTTTTGAAGCTCTATGGATTCTCCGACGGAGGCTTAGCCCTATGTCTCTATCCATTATGGATGAGCAAATTAGGTGATCAAGCAGAAGATCAAAAAAGAAAAACTGGTTGACATACACTCTCCACCAAGTCAGGTCCCTCAAGAAGTGGAGGTAAAGGTTGAACCTTCTGAGACAACACAACCTGGACCTCCTACTAAATCTCCGCAAGCTTTGTCTTCTGATCCACAACAGGGTTTTCCCCTCTCAATCTGAACTTGTGAGAGAGGAAAATCAAACTGAAAAAGACAAAGATGTTCAACAAGGTGCTGTAGACCAGTCTTCTCAGTTAAAAGGTGCAAAGAGGATAAAAAGGATGGCTTCTAGACCAAAGTTTAAGAAGAAGAAGAAAGGAACACCCATAACCAAACCTCAAGATGAGTCAAAATATCTTGAGGATGTGCAACAAGACAAAGCTCCACTAACTCTAATCCAAGTAGCTCCTCTGGCATCAGGAAGACCCATCTTATCCTGGACTTACACTACTAATCTAGAGAGATGACATGTGCTTAGAGATCAAGGTATTGAAGATGTCTATGTATGGCAAGACATGTTTAATCTACCTCTACATGATCTTTTTGAGATGAGAAGACACTTTGAAAGTCTAAATGATCCATACCATCTTATAAAGAAAGGCATGGTCATCATCATAATACGGACTGTCAATATTTGAAGTCTTCAAATGTTTTGGTAGCATTAGGCTAGGAGGAGTTTGTAAGATTTCATACAAGGCTTATGCAATCCAAAACATCCAAAGTTTATCTTGCATGCATGTACAGAATTACTAAGTAGAATGCTTCAAAGTTTCACACTATGCCTTAAAAATATTTAAGTGTGAAATCTTCGGAAGCCAAGACCAATATCTTCCAAAGCCAAATATGAAGTCTTCCGAAGCTTCAAAGACGAAGTCTTCCAAAGCCAACTCGTGAAGACAGATTTCTTCCGAGACTTTTAAGTACATGCTTTATCTGATGTACCTTTTACCATAAAGCTCAACCACCTTTCTGCCACAACTCTGTTTCACTCAACAACTTTCACAAGTTGGTGAAAGGTCAATGCTCTTGGTAAACTGTACATTGAGGTCTTGAGTCTTTTGCTTTCTACTTTATGTACTTTTATTATGTTTGTAATATATTAGGATGTGAGCTATGGCATGTCATAGTCACTAGTCAAAAGGCAATATGCCTTTTGACTTTATATTGATTTTGTTGTTTTCTAGATCATGTATCCAGCTGGCCTTCAATGTATGGTCGGCTGTAGAATGTAGTATAAAATATATCAGGTCCTTTTTATCATTAACCTTTATGCTTTGTAAACCCTTGTAACGAACTTGAGAGCAATATACAACATTCTTGAAAAACCAAACACTTATGTTATCAAAGTGTGACTGGTTACTAGTTCTTGATCTTGTTCTGTCTCTTTATTACTTTTATTTCTCAGTATCAAAGTGTGACTGGTTACTAGTTCCCCATTTGATCCGTTAAGTGTTCTAATTCACTCTCCTCATTCTGTGTTGTGTTGTAAGTGACCAACCCTTAAACAATCCTGTATAAACTTTCATTTTTATTAGTAACACAATCTCAGTAGCATTATTATGATACATTCACACTCGATTTATACTTATTTTGTTTTCGAATTAGTTGTTATTTTTCATTTAGTTCACAATTATTATTGTGAATGAAATCGAGTTAAAATCAATCGTAAATTTTGAATAAATATTTACTTTGATTGTTGTTGGTAATAAAAATAAAAGTTGAGATGGTTACTAGCCATATCAATAGTATAGATTATTACTGGCCAATTAGTAATAGATTTGATTATTAAAATCTAATATGTCTTAAAAACGTTTACAAAGTTGATATCATCTTTTTATTATTTATAATATTACCCGTACGTAATTTTAATCATATTTTTATCTTAAAGTATAATATTATAATTAATAAAATTTTATTTTATTTATGTAAACTACGTACATAGTATACTATATCTAGTTAAGAATAGTACCACAAACATGTGTTGAAATCTTATTGATGTGCGTTAACGCTTGGTGTTTGAAATTTTGATATATATAATCAATTTATGATGGTTATTATCTTAATATTGTCCCAATTTGCGTTATATATATATTGCTTATTGTGTTTTACACTAACTATTAAAAAATATATATTTTTCTTTATAAATTCCTCTGATAGTGGTTCTTTTTAACTACATTCAAACATGTTATCATCCAATTTTCTTCACCCACTTACAATAAAATCACATGAGGAGTCACAATCAAAATTTCAAATCACCACCAAACATCGTAACATGGGTTGCTCAAAAGTTGTAACATCCGGTTATTTTTTTAAGACTCAAACAAAAGATAAAATGAAGAAAAAGAAAGAAAATATATATTACCCAAGTTAAGGGGTAAAAAGTGTCAAAATGACAAAAAGGTTTAAAAGTTAGTGATAAAGGTGGTAGGACGCCCATATGTCACACACATCACATATCATTCGGATTTTAGAGAGAGAAAGCGAAGAGGAGCAGAAAGCGTTTGGGATTTTGAAGACCAAGAAGAAAAAGATCGAATTCAAGGTAAGAATTCGTGTGTTTCAGATGTCTTTAACTAGTTTCATCCTCGATTGTGTGCTTATGTATGTTGTGTGTGTTCGGTTGTGTGTGTTTGGTGGGTTTTAGGTGTTTGAGCTCAATTTACAAATGGGTTTGAAGAAGTCTTACCTAAAAGCTGCAAAGGTAAGTTCTAGAACCCCTCTTTTTACTTGTTTTAACTGTTTTGGGGCTGGAAATGCATGAATGTACATTTTTATAAAATTAGGTTTCATACCCGTGTGTGTGAATGTATGTATGTTGCGGTGGGGTTTGATTTTGGGCTATGTATATGTTGATGATGTTATGGTTGTGTTTCTATGGCATAGAATGTAAGATGTAAGTGTAGAACATGATAGATGGTGTTTGGGGACTGAATCTGATGTTTAGGTGCGAATTGGGCTGCTCAGGCGCCCAAATAGGGCTCATGCGCCTAAGTTTTAGAATTTTCCTTAGTGTTCCTAATGCGGATGAACAAGTTAATGCGGATGAACATGTTAATGCGGATGAACAGTTAATGCGGATGAACATTTTAATGCAGATGAACATGTTAATGCGGATGAACATATTAATGCGAACGAACAAGTTAATGTAGATGAACATGTTAAGGCGGATGAACAAGTTAATGCTGATGAACATGTTAATGCGGAGGAACAACATGTTAATACGGATGACAACATGTTAGTGCGGATGAATAACATGTTAGTGTGGATGAGCAACATGTTAATGCGGATGAACAACATGTTAATGCGGATGAACACCATGTTAATGCGGTTGAGTAAAGGAAATGCGGATGAGTAAAGGAATGCGGATGAGTAAAGGAATGCAGATGAGTAAAGGAAATGCACATAAGTAAAGGAAATGTGGATGATTAAAGGAAATGTGGATAAGTAAAAGAAATGCGGATGAGTAAAAGAAATGCGGATGAACAAAAGAATGCGGATGAACAATAGGAATGCGGATGAAGACTTAGAATATTTTCTGACTTTTTGGGGAAAAAGTGTTAAGTAGGCCTTGACTTGGGAGGTTCCCGGGGCTATGTAAGTTGACTTTTTGAGGTCATAGATAATATGATGGAATGATTGATGATGTATGGTTGGTGTTTATGCATGATGGTATGATGTATGTTATGTATGTATGATGATGCCCTGTATGGTGATGTTGTATGTTTATGGTGATGTTTCTTATTATTTATGTTTATTTTTTCATGGCTTTACATTTAATGTTAATGAATGAAATGATAAGTATTACGTAACGTAAAGTGGAAGATAATGAAAAGATGAACGTAATGAATGAATGCATGCATTAATGAAAAAGAAAGTATAAAGAGAGAGGCTTGCAAGCAATATGTACGGAGGCGCACGACTCTAAAATGTCGTAAGCTCAACTGCGTATGGTTTAGCTAACCCTTAAGGATACACGCAGGGGTCCAGTCTTTGTGACTGACCAACTATTTGGTACATGGTTTATAATGATTACTCACCTCCGTGCTGGTGCCAGGCTATCTGCGGTATGGAAGTCATCTATGATATTCGGCCCAGTACCCAAGTTATGCATAATGTTGGAGGTGTAGTTTACAGTTGGGATCTTGTCGCTTACCCCAGTACTGGCGCCAGGGTATGTGCGTTATGGAAGTTAATTATGATTTTCGGCCCAGTACCCCATTTGTTTGGGGTATAGCTGATAAAACTGATCCAAATAGTGATAAGAAAGAAAAAGTTATAGAAATAATATGAAGAATAGTAAACGAAGATAATAATGAAATTATCTGTGTATATACGTACGATGTGTGATCATATACAACAGTATAGTATGATTTGAAAGAAAGTGATGACTATTTTAAACGAAAGTAAGTATGTTTTATTTTAAAACTAGAACTCACTCAGCAACGCTGACTCTTTATGCATTTTCCAGTTGGCAGGTAAAGTTGTTGATGATGGCACGGGGCTGTAAGGCCCCGTTCCCGAGACCTCACAGTTGGTCAATCACAGCAGCTAAAACATAAGCATTATAATTATACAACTTAAGGAGCGGAAATAATTTTTCAAAAACCATTCATTTCATTTAAAACACTGTTGTTAAGCAATACTTCATCGTTTAACTGTTTACAAAAGTATCGTTTTACTGCATTACAAAACAACAGCAATGTAAAATACGAATGGATGTCAGTCTTTCCCTGTCAAGTAGCTTCACCCTCGTGCCATCCTCAGCAATAATTACCTGTCAACTGAAAATGTATAAAAGTCAGCGTTGCTGAGTGAGCTCTAGTTTTAAAAGTAATAAAATACTTTCTATATGTTGTATATGAAAAATACTCTTTTCAGTAAAATACAACTCTGTACTGTAATGAGCACGCATTAACTATATGAACAAATACTGTTCGTTCTCTTTACTGTATGCCTTGTCTGTTCTGTAAACTTTTATCTTTATGTTTCACTTTCTGTATGGACCAATGAGCAATACCCCAACTATATGCGCGATGGAAAATGGGTGATGGGCCATCTATATCCCTCAAAAGGTCAACTGTATCCCTCGAAAGGATTAACTGTATCCCTCGAAAGGGTCAACTGTATCACTCGAACGGGTTCTGTGTACTGTGTACAAGGCCGACCCAATCATCCAAGGCACGCTACAAAGGTCCTGCCAATCTCAATTGATTGGCCCTGTGTGCATAATAGGATAGCTAACCTGCAACACAGTTGAGCTAACGACAACATGGTCGTGCACCTCGTGTAAGCTTGCAAGACTTGTTAACATTTTCATTAATGTTCCTCTTCTTTTCTTTTATGCTCTTTCTCTTTATTATTACGATATACTTTACGTTACGATAATAACATACCACGTAAAGTCACATACTATAAGTAATAATAATAATAGTAATAACAATAATAAGGAACAGTCATAACTATGCATGAAACATCATCATAAATAAGCCACAGTCAACCTCAGTCAAACCCTAAAGCACAGACTCCCAGAAAATTTTGTAAAAATTTCTAAGTGCTTAGGCGCTTGGTCACTGTTTGGGCGCATGAGCCTGTTTGGGCGCATGAGCCCTATTTGGGCGTTTTATCACTATGTAGGCGCATCAACCAACACTTAATCATTTTATCACTTTAGGCGCATGAACTATTCTGGCGCATGGGCACTATTCGTGCGTATGAACACGTAGGCGCATGAGTTATTCGGATGCATGGACACTTAGGCGCATGAGCCACTTGGGCGCATGGGCACTATTGGGGTGCATGGCCCTACACTTAGTCGTCCGGCTAACATTTCTAGGCGCATGGAACATTGTTCAGGTGCATGGGCTATACTTAAACATTTCTAAGGTAATCTTAGGCGCATGGGCTACTATTTAGGTGCATGGATTACACTTAAATCTTTCTAAGGCAATTTCAGGGCGCATGGACCTCCTGTGTGACATGTTTCTAGTATGTTTTCAACCCAATCATCAACCCTTCTATTCTAAGCTTAATATGGCTATTTTGAACATGAACAACCTATAAGCATTCAAAATCAACATCCACATGCACAATACATACGGGTAACATACATAAGCTTTGAAAATCGTTTTAATACATTTTCAGCCCTAAAGATAGTTTAAAACAAGTAAAACCGGGGTCTAGAACTCACCTCATTCAACTTGGGTGTTCCTTCCTTTCTAACCCGCTTGCAATGAGTTCAAACACCTAAAATTAACACCAAACACACACACCCGAGCACATACACAAACACGTAAGCACATATGCATATAACCGGGATAAAACCCGTCATAAACACTTAAAACCGCGAATTCTTACCTTGAATTCGTTCACTTCTTCTTCTTCTTCTTCAAACCGAGAGTTTCTGTTCTCCTCTTGTCTTTCTCTCTCTAAAGTCCGAATGAGAGTGAAGTGAAAAGAGGGTGGGCGGCCATGCCCACCTTTACATCAACTTTTCAAAGATTTTAGTCCTTTTTACACTTGTAGTCCTTCCACTTGGACTTTATTGCTTTTCTTTCATTTATTCTTCATGTCTTGCCTTTTTCAAAATAACCGGGTGTTACAAGGGCAGCTACTTGGCTCTTTTGGATGGCATTCTTTTGTTTAATGTTTTTGCATTGAAATGTGAATAATGATATTATGTAATAAATGTTGTATTATTTTGCAAAAGCATTTTTCATGAAAATGTTGTTTTTAATGTTTCCACTGCAACGTTTATTTCAAGTTAATGCAATTATATATTTTATGTGCGATGATGGACCAGCTGTGAGCGTCCCGGTAATGGGGCCTTACAAAAGTTGACGTCTTCAAATCCCCGATTCTATGTCCGTTCGTCAATCCAGGTAACAGTTCACCACCCTCCTATTTATACATGGTGCTTGTGTGTAAAATCTATTATCAAGGTTCAACAAATAGTGTAAAAATTTGGTCACTTATTGTTTAAAATAATTATAAAAAAATAAAGATATTCTTAGTAAGCCGTTATACATGAGAAATAATGTAAAATAATACCTTTACATAATCGAGTGAAACAATTTATAATATACTTTTTATGCTAAACTTGAATTTAACATGTCTTGATAAAAGAAACTCTAACTCTAAGAAACCCTTATCAACTAAGATCTTCTACCCATTGAGTGTCATTACCTTTAGCCTTGACTGCACTAATGATAAAAAGTGTTGATTGTTGTCTTGAGAATTCGTGTTTAATAAACAAATTTTGTGTCGCACGCGAGAACATATGGGTGCAACCGTCGAATCAGCATATACTTCTAAAGATGTTCTTACCCCCAGATTACATCGAGTAAAGTGGAGTTCTTTAAATATAGGAAATATTTAGAAGAGGAAGGAGATGAAATTTCTGTATCCCATGTATGGTTTGATTTTTTTGTAATCATTTTTGAAAAAAAAACTCTCATATTCATTACATATATGTATATAACAGATATGTATTTATACATATACATTACTATATATATATATATATACATACTATATTATAATGCACGGAAGAAGGATACCGTCAAAGTTAGAGATTTATAAATTTTAGGCACAAGTACAACACAAAAATCAATTTAACAAGGGTATTTATGTCATTCAAACACTACTAAAAAATGAATTTTAAACTAATTTATGCTTAGACCCTTCTATCTCACAACAAAATTATTTTTTCCCAGTTTGTTACTCTTATGCACGTAAAAGAAGGAATTTTGTTTTTAAAAATTCCATTTTAAATGGCACTTCTGTTATTTAAACATTGCTAAAATATATTGAAATATATTTGCACATTGATCCCTTTATTTATATCCAAGTGTAATTTTTTTAGATTGTTTATAGTATACAACTAAAAAATTGATTTGTTAAAGGAATTGTGTTATTTGAATGCTACTAAAAATGTGGAATTCAAATCCTTTTACACATTCATCCATTGAATTATTCCAGATTGTGAGTTTTTAATTGGAGGAGCAAATAGTCTTTTTCAAAAAAACTTTTACAATTAAAAGTTTTACAAGACTTAGGGCATAATTTACAACCCATTGTTGCCATATTAAACAAATCATATGTTTTTCAGTTGAATATTTTCTCGGATCTAAACTAGAATTCAAAATTCAAACTAAATTTCCAATCTTATATATTACCTTCATCCTATCCACCATCAACAATCCCAACCCTCCTCATCATCACAACCCTATGCCACATTGCCACCACTGTTCACCTTCTATTTTCCTTCAAAACTTCATATGAGTACCCCCAACCCCCAGCCAACCTGCATCTTGCACCACCAACTATCCAACCTGCTGTAATGGCCTCCCTTATCCTCTACATATCACTTGAAGTGGAAAGAATACATTTAGTCATAAACCCAAACCGCCTCTTTCCCAAGCATTGCTCATAATTTTGGTAACTCTATCATCGATTGATTTTTTATCAGCATGGTGGAAGATCTCTCTCCACACACACAGTTTGATTTATCGTGTAAAATCAGTTTTTATCTCGGCTTCCTGCTTTCATGTTTCTCTTAGGGAGTAAGTTTAGATTTTTTGTGTTGGACCAAAAGAACCAATGAGCCAAGATCAGAAAACCTCTAAGTCCCACACGGTATCACAACAACTGCTGAAAGCCTCATCAGTATTTTGACAAGTGCTGAAGACTTCAACAGCTGAAGATCAAGTGCTGAAGACCTTAACCTGAAGAACCAAAGTGCTGAAGTACAACAGCTGAGAACACAAGTGCTGAAGCTGAAAGACCAAAGTACTGAAGACAACAGCTGAAGAGTTCACAAGTGCTGAAGATCAACAACTGATGTACAAAGTCTGAAGACAAAGACTGAAGACGTCAGCTGATGAATCTACTGAAGGTCAAGTCTGAAGACCAAGTACTGAAGCCTCAGTAGTTTGTCACAACTGCTGAAGAGTACTTCTTCAGTAGTTGTGATATCATTAGTTTTATGTTTTTGTTTCAGTAGTTTTGTAAAACGACTGAAGAGCTTGTTCTTCAGTCGTTGTAGTTTCAGTAGTTTTATATTTTGTACTTAACTTGCTGATATGTTCTCAGTAGTTGTGAACATTTCAGTAGTTTGTTAAGATTTAGTTATTTCTGTATTGGATCTGCCATTGTCACTTTCCGTGATAACAGCAGTGACTGTTGCACTCTATATAAGGAGTGACAACCCATTGCAATCATTGAGCGATATGAGCAATTGAATGGAATGTCTGATTGATTTGATTAGAAATATTCTCCATCTATAAACATTCCTAGAAATCAGAAATTCATATTCTCTCCCTATAACCGTATGCGATCTTAACGCTTACATATATTGTTTGCTTGCTACAATTTGTCTAATTCGTTTGTGTATTCCGCTGCTTTACATTCTGATAAACATCAAACTTGTGATCACTGATCCTGTCAAATGGTATCAAGCCGGTTAATCATTGATCGATCTATAATTGATCATTGAAACTGCTATTCAAGATCCAAGTTTGATTGAATTAGCTTTTGTTTTTGCAAGAAACGGTTATAGAATTGAATTTTTCTGTATTTCTGCTCATTCATCCTGAGATCTTTTCTTGGTTCTCATTGAGTTTGTTGTGGTTTGTCTAAACTTTTTTTTTTTAAACTTGAACTCAACTACTTTTGAACTGAAAATGACCACTCCCTCCAATGATCCTCCAATACTACTGGTTCCTCAACCAAGCCTCCTATGCTGGTTAGGAATGAGTATAACATATGGCAAAGACGTATGCTCCATCACCTGTCTTTTAACAGCGCAGGTGTTGGACATCTGTGGTACATGGTCCACACAAGCCTATGGTGAATAACCCGGAAACCATCAATGGTTCCGAAGAGGAGGGAGCAATACTCAGATGAGGATAAAAAGTTGCTTGAGATTGATGCAAAAGCCCATGGAATTCTGGCCATGGCTTTGCCCAATGAAATCTATTCTGGGCTAATGCATCATGAAACTGCCCATGACCTCTGGATTGCTTTGAAAGAACATTTGGAGGAACAGATGAGGTCTTGGCAATATAGAGAAATTCTTGCCCAACAATATGAGACATTCTCTCATAGAAAGGGTGAGACACTGACTCAACAATATGAGCGGTTTTCTTGTTTGATCTCTGAACTAAAATGGTCAAACTTGAATACACCAATATTCAGATGAATAACAGATTTCTCAGATCACTCTGCCTGAGAGATGGGACACATATACTATTGTCCTACGCTCCAGTGCAAGTTTGGACAAACTATCTCTCACCCAACTCCATGGGAAATTGCTCACTTTTGAGAGAGAGATAGAACAGAAGAGAAAGCTGTCTTCATCTGGAAAGCTCACTGAAGACTTTATTCAAGGCAACACTGCCTTGGTGGTCATGAGTCAATATGCTGCATCTGAATGCCAGTATGATGAGCATATTAATTTCTCTTCGAGCACTTCTAATTCTGCATTTGTAAGTGTTGATGGTCATTCACTGGGATGTAATAATGACAATTTATGTTTCATCATGGATGATCTCAAGGGATTGCTGATGATGACTTAGAAGAGATGGATATTTTGAGCCAATGGCCTTGATAAATATCAGATCTCAGAAGTTCTACAAAGAACTGGAAGAAAATTCCCAGGACTCTCTGGCAAAACCAAAGTTGGTTTTGACAAGAGCAAGTTGAGGTGTCACAAATGCCAACGGCTTGGACACTTTGCTAGAGAGTGTAGATCAACTGGATCAAACTCTACTGCACCCTTTGTGACTTTTCCTGGCAACAGTCAACAAAACAGAGGGCAACATCCTGTCACATCTAGTCATCATCCTCAACAACAATCTCCGGCATATTTGTTTTCTCAGGGTCAAATGCCTTATCAGTACCCTTGTTACTACATGCCACAGTCAAGTCAAGTTCAAGTTCCTATGACACCACAACCTCATGCATTACCAGAACCTCAGCCTTCCCATCTCATCAACAACCTTCATCTCAACAACACAGCTTCTTCACCCCAGGAGTTGTTGACTGGAGCATTTTACCAGATGACTTGTCTGTCATGATCAACTGTTCTCAGGTGCTGGTCAACATGGTGGTGACAGTCCCTTTGGGAATCTAGCTCTTATGGCTTTGGAGTCTGCTGATACTTCATCCTCCAATGCCTCTACACCACAGGTATCACAGGTATCCTCTGAGGCAAAAGCCATTATGTTCTGAACAATGCATAGCAGCATTTGCTTCCATTAGAGAAGCAAATGTAGCTTTAATTAATAAGAACATTGATTTAGAACAAGTATTTCCAAAACAAAGCTGAGTTTGAGTTTGTGCTCAAAGATAAAAAATGAGATTTATAAACTGAATTGCAAAATAATTGATGATAAGGCTAGAGAAGATGTACTTCTAGAGAAGTACAAAGATCTCAAAGAAACCCTTGCAGTTACCCAGGTCGAGTGTGATAGATGGGTACAATCATGCAAAGGTTTTGAAATGCTTCTTAGTAAGCAATCTGCTTCAAATGTGAAGTTTGGAATTGGTTACAATCACACTGCTCCACCTACAGATTTTACCCCCAGAGCAGAGGTAGAATCTGATGGTGAGAGTGATAACCAATCCATCAAGTCATGTGATCTACCTTCTGATACAGCACATCAGAAGTAGCAGTCAGTATCAAGTCCTCTTTGAACCTATCAGCTGATGTTGATGGTCCAAATGCTGACATTCACATGATCAATAAGTTGATCAACTCAGGAGTCAATCCTGAAGTCCTGAAGGACTGGAGAGCAGATTCAACTCCTGAAGTTCAAACTTCAACTGCTGTCAGTACTGAAGAGAAGAAAACTGGCAGTAGAAAGAGTTTGAAGACTACTAAAGATGCTGTTAAGAAAGCAACCAATGCTTCCAAAGCATTGAAGAACAAGTCTTCATTTGCTTCATCATCTTTAGTTAATGATCAACCTAAGATGAAGAAGAAACCATGTGAAGTATGTGGTTTGTTCAATCATCTTACAGATGATGTTGGTACAAAAAGGTTCCAAACTCAAACAAAAGAAGAAATTAATGAGAAAATGGTAAAAATGAAACACTGAGTTTGAGACCACATTTATCAGCAACATCAAATCCTGTAACCCTTAAGTCCTTAAAGCAATCCAAAAAGGAAGGAGTTAAACAGGTGACAGCTGAGGGTGCTCAAAGAAGAAGGTGCAACATAGGACCTTATCTAACTCCACTAGCAATGTGTCTGATGAGCTGAAAGCTTTATCACAAAATCAGACACAGCTGGTGATGATGGTACAACATCTGTTGGTAGAGTTAACCAACTAGATTCTCCTATGTTGAAACCACAGAAAAGAGGTCTAAGCCAAGGACTCCTCTTCTGCACCATCTTCTTTCCTCTCAAGCTGTTGTTACAAATAAACATGCTAGTTTACCATCTATTGATGAGACCAGGCCCAAAACCAAAAAGGTTTGGGTCTCTAAAACTAACTGATTGTTTATTATTGCAGGGTTCTTCAACATGCCAAAATAGCATCTGGTATGTAGACAGTGGGGATCCATGCACATGACTGGGAACATCTCTCTTCTTCATGACTACTCTCAAGGAAAGAAGGGATTTGTCTCTTTTGGCAATGATGCTAGGGGTTACATCATCGGTAAGGGCTTTGTCTCCAATGAGAAATCAAATTTGATGATGTTAATCATGTGGAAATCTCAAGTACACCTCTTGAGTGTCAGTCAAATGTGTGATAAAGGCCATGTTGCCCTTTTCACAAGTCAAAACTGTAGGATTCTGTCATCCAAAGTTTTGCCCTTGATTGACAAGGTATTGGATGATCACACTCTCCTGAAGCCACAGGACAGGAAGAGTGTATGCCTTAGATCTCTCTAAGAAGATAGATCTCAAAGGTAATCCTTGCCTATTTTCCAAAGCCTCTTTTCAAGAATCTAAACTATGGCACAGGAGGCTTGGTCATGTTAATCTCAAAACATGAATCAGCTTAGCCACAATAGTTTAGTCAGAGGCTTACCAATAAAGAGTTCCACTGTGATGAAACTTGCACTGCTTGTTTAAAAGGAAAACACACAAGGTCTCATTTCCTCCTATTGAAGTGTCCAAGTCCACTGCTGCTTGCAATTACTGCATATGGATCTATTTGGTCCTGTGAGAGTAATGAGCATGGCAAAGAGAAATACTGTCTGGTAATTGTGGATGATTACTCCAGATTTGTATGGACTTTCTTTCTACATTCAAAGGATGAGGCTGCTCAGAAGATTATCCACTTTGTGCTGTACATTGAGAAGCAGTATTCCCTTCCCAGTCAAGTGTATAGGAGTGATAATGGAACTGAGTTCAGAAATCATACACTTGATGACTTCTATCTCTCAAAGGGAATCAAAAGGCAGTTCAGCATTCCAAGGACTCCGGAACAAAATGGTAGTGGAGAGAAAGAACAGGACCCTCATTGAAGCTGCAAGGTCCCATGCTGGCTGACTCAGGTTTGCCATTGACCTTTTGGCCGAAGCTGTCAACACAGCTTGTTATGTGCAAAATAGAGTTTTAGTAAATCAGAGGTTGATGAAGACTCCATATGAAGTTCTCCATCATTTGGCTCCACTGATTTCATTTTTCAAAGCATTTGGGTGTCCCTGTTTTATTCTCAACACAAAGGATCAACTCCACAAATTTGATCCTAAGGTGGATGCAGGATACTTTGTTGGTTATTCATCTACTTGCAAAGCATACAGAGTCTTCAACTGCAGAACAAAGATGTTGAAGAAACTCTACATGTTAAGTTTAATGAATCTCCAAGGACAAGATTCCACAAAGTCCTGTGGAGTTATTTGATCTGGACATACTGCAATATGTTCCTTATCAAACTCCTGCTGTTGCTCCTGTCCATAGTTCACCACCTGGTGGTACTGCTGATGATGATGATGACTGCAGTACTCACCTCTTCAGGTTTAGTGATCAGCTGCCTGACTCAACTAGACCTGATGTTCCTGTAGCGCCAGTAGCACCATCCACACAAATGCTGATGAGATTTCTTCGAATTCACTTCCTTTGAATTACCATCCACTGATTGGTTTCAAGGAAATGATTCACCATCACCATCTGTTGCTGCTGAACCGCTACAAACACTTGCACAGATCTCATTGTGTATCAAGATCTGAAGAATCACCCCATGTCTCAAATCATTGGTGATATCACTGCTGGTGTATCAACAAAAGTCAATTGTCAAACTTCTGCTTCTATGCTCTTTTCATCAGTCAGCAAGAGCCAAGAATTATCATTGCTTTAAAGGACATGGATGGTTGATGCCATGCAGCTTGAGCTTCTTCTTTCAGAAACAGCAAGTGTGGGACTGGTTCCTCTACCTCCAGGTAGTGTGCAATAGGCACTAAATGGGTGTTTAGGAACAAAACTGTGAAAATGGGCTTATTGTTAGAACAAGGCCAGACTGGTTGTTCAGGGTTTGCACAAGAAGAAGGTATTGATTATGATGAAACCTTTGCCCCTGTACCAGACTGGAAGCAATTCGATTGTTTTTAGCTTATGCTGCTTATCAAAAACTTAAAGTCTTTTCAAATGGATGTCAAAGTGCATTTTTGTATGGAAAGTTAAAGAAGAGTTTATGTATGTCAACCTCCAGGCTTTGAGGATAACAACATCCTAATTGGGTGTATAAGCTTGATAAAGCTCTTTATGGGTTAAAACAAGCTCCCAGCCTGGTATGAGACATTATCAAACTTTCTTCTGGAAACAATTTCACTAGAGCTCCATAGACAGGACTTTATTTATTAAGAAAGCTGGGCAGCATAATCTACTTGTTCAAATTTATGTAGATGATATTATTTTTTTTGCATCCTCTGCTCCAAAGTTGTGTGATGCCTTTACAAAGTTGATGCACAAAGTTTGAAA